>PVHX01017740.1:0-39075 GCA_004024805.1 Geosciurus inauris | reverse complement strand
ACATTGAGGCATCACTAGGAACTGGTGGGTAAAAAGATGGCCTTCCAGTGAACATGTGAGGGGCAGATGATATGCAGGCTTAAGATTAGTCCTCCCACCCCGACTATGGAAGAACTAGACAGCCGTACAAATCCCCAGAATTCCCGGAGCACTGAAAATGTAGCTCCCGTGTCCAATAAGAAGGTGATGGGGCGTCCGTCAATTGAAAGGGTTACCCTGGGCTCCCATTGCTCTATCCGAGCCATCGGGAGGGAAGCCTTAGGCTCCTGTCATTCCGCAGTAGCCAGTCCCAGGAGGCTCGGGGTCGAGGTTGTATGGCCAGCTCTCTGGCTAGCCGGGCAATCAAAACCCCAATGGCCCATTTGGTGACATTTTGGACAAGGCCTGGAAGGTGGTCGAGGATTGGGACATAAACGGGCCCAATGTCCCTCAATTCCGCATTGGAAGCATGGCCCAAGTGGCACCCCCTTGACAGACTTCACCTCAGGTGTCTTGTTTTGGGGAGTCTGTGGGACTCGCAGGGCTTGGGCTAACATCTGATATTTTTGTTTCTTAGAGCATTCCTCACAGCCATGATAAACCTTAAAAGCAGTAGCTAGAACTTCTGCTTGGGGGGTCAGAGGGCCTCTTTCAAGTTTTTTTAGCTTCATTTTAATATCTGGGTAACTTTGGGAGAAAAAGTAAGTCATAAGGAGCTGTCGGCCATCAGGGGTTTCGGGATCTAGGTTAGTATATTGCAATAGGGTCTTAGTTAAGTGGTCTAAAAAGGAGGAGGGGTTCTCATCTTTGTCCTGAATAATCTCTTGAAGTTTTTCATAATTAATGGCCTTTTGGGCAGCTCTGCGTAGACCAGAAAGAAAACAGGTGGAAAACTGGTCCCGAGCTGCGATACCCTGATTAGTATTATAATCCCAATTTGGATCAGTTTCTGGGACCGCCTGAGCCCCAGAGGGGTGCGCAGCCATGGTCTGATGTACTTCATCTGCGTAAGTGCAAGCATGTTCCCATACGCGCCTGCGCTCTTCAGGGAGAAAAGTAATGGCGAGGATGGTGTAGATGTCATGGAAGGTGAGATTATAGGCCTGGAGGAGGTATTGAAATTCCTTAATGTATGAGGTTGGGTTGGAAGTATATGAGCCAAGTTTTTTCTCTATTTGAGAGAGATCGGCAAGAGAAAAGGGAATGTGAATGCGAATGATGCCTTCAGTTCCTGCAACCTCTCTCAGAGGGGTGATTATCTCTGAGTTGTGAGAATGGGACCAAGTGATGGGGCGCTAAAAGTGGAGGTGGATGGCTGCGATGTGGGTGTGGGAGGGGTGGGCTCTGGGGTGCGAGGTGGAGTGCCAGGAGATTGAGGGGACGGGTGGCCATGGCGGTATGGGGGAGGCTCGTCTGCTGGGTCAAATTCCAGAGTAGATAGAAACTTGGATGAATCTGGTTTGCACGCTAGAAGAACATGGTGAGGCTTACAGAGAGTGCAGAGGGAGGGGTTAGCTCGGAGAAGGGAAAAGGCTTGAATAAAAGGGATCTCCTTCCATTTTTTTGATCGCACGCAATAATTATGTAGCTCTCTAAGGAGACTGGAATCTAAGGAGCCTGTAGGTGGCCAAGAGTGAGAGTTATCTAATTGATAGGTAGGCCAATCCTGAGTGCAAAGTTTTATAAGTTTCTTTGGTTTAATATCAGGAAGACCAAGAGCGGAAAGATTTTTAAGAAGGCAATGTAATGGGGAGTCTGCTGGGAGGGAAGAGTTTGATCCCATCTGTTACCTGGAAGCATCTGTTTAGCACACCTTCAAAGGCATCCCTAGGAACCTATGAACAGACAAGGATAAGACCAAAACAGGCAAGACAGGTCATCACCCGAGTCGTCCTGGGTCTAACCTCTCCCGGAGAGGCAGGGCCTTGAATCAACCTAGTGCTAGGATTTTGGAGACTCCTCCCGGAGGAGTCGGAAAATTTGATCCGGGGCGGACAGAAGTAAACAGGGAGGGATCGGGCTACTCCCAGCCGGCAGAATTTGAGCTAAAAGGAAAGAAGAGAGAGAGAGGGAGTAAAAGGACCTGAGGGATGGAGAATCTAGGAAAGTGGGGTGGAGATTTTGGAAGTCCGCTGTAACCATGAAGGTCGTGGTGGGGTGTGATCTTCCCTTTGAGGCAGTCAGAGGGCCACCGGACGGTCACGGTTGGTCACCTCTGAGACTCTGCCTGCAAAGTTACAATCTCCTTGGAAGGGGGACTCACCGAACAAAATTCGTGGTGGGCGCGGACAGGTGGCGATCGAAAGAATGAGCAAGGCTGTGAGGTGTGGTCGGCGGTTCAGGATGAGGGATCTCAATAGAGATTATTCCCCCATCCGAGTCAACAGCACCAAATGTTAGGATGGCAGCCAGACAGACACGGACACAGACACCAGGAGATCCTTTATTCAGGGCATGGGACCCCCGGGCAAAGGAAGGAGGAAAAAAGGGGGCAGAAAGGACATGAGGCAGGGAATTTGTAGAGCCTGCTACAAACCATGTGGCGAGCTTTGGATTGGTCAGTTCAAAACTGGCGGGATAGATATGGGTGGGGGGGGGGTTATCTTCTTTGATGTGGCCAGAAAGGTAACCTGAGAGGCCAGGCTTTGTTCTCCCCGTGGAATATTCAGGAGAGGAACTGCCTGGGGCAGGAGCTGCCTTAGGCTTTTGGAGAAGGAATGTGAAAATTAAATAACAAAAGGGCTGCTTTTTACCTTACATAAGTAACTCAGTGAGACCCTGTCTCTATATAAAACACAAAACAGGGCTGAGGATGTGGCTCAGTGGTCAAGTACCCCTGAGTTCAATCCTCGGTACCAAAAAAAAGAAAGAAAGAAATATAAGGATATGTTGGAGCTTGCTACCAGGGAAGAAGAAATCAGACCTTCTAAATTAGCATAGTCATTAGTGAGTAATGCAAAAGATGTCAGAATCAAAATGGAGTTCCTATGTTACCCCTGACAAAACAAAGTCAAGAGATGATGAAAGAAGGGCTCTTAACTATTACAAAAGACTCAGCTGGAACCACAACCTTGCACAAAGGTCACTGCAACTTTGTACAAAAAGTGCTTCAACGAGGATGTCAACCTCAGACTGCCATCGCCCTTACTATTAATCCTTGTGACCAAAGATTGTTGTTTCAAGGTATCTTGTATAATGCTTCTCATTTTTGCCTTTAAAAATCCCCTTGCCTAGATCTCTTTGACTGCTACACCCATGGTTTACATAGCATGTGTGTTCCTATCACCAAGTTCTCTGTTCTAACTGCAATGTGATTCCCAAATCAAACTCAGTTCTGCTTTCATTTTAACCTGTGTTTCTTTCCATGGACAGCAGGTAGAAGAAGCAATATAAACTCTTATGAACATAATAGATCCTTAATGACTTGACTTAGTGATCCTTAATCGTTTAGCTAGCCTTGGAACCTTTTTCAAATGCATGTTGATTGTTTTTTCAAAGAGTGTGAGAGAGAGCTGGCCTGGGCACATCCACAGTACATAATATGCAACAAATATCAGGTTTGTCAATCATATGGCTTTGGCCATTGTTCCATCTTGTAACAAGTTCCACATTCCTGTGAGTAGCCACAGGATGCTAATAGCATAGTCACCAGATGCTAATAGAATAGTCACACCCTATGCACCCTGTGGCGGATGCTAATAGAATAGTCACACCCTATGCACCCCATAGCCCTTGGAGGACAAAGGGCCTCTTAGCATATGTAAAGAGGGACCTGAGCAAAATGAAGAGAGTCTCTCTTGTGCTGGGCTGGGCTGTGCTGTGCTGTGTGTGTGTGTGTGTGTGTGTGTGTGAGCTCAATAAAGGAGTCTCTTGCCTTGCTGTGTGTGTGTGTGAGTGATTTTCATCCGTGGCTCCCTCGCCTGACTCGGTTTCCCTTTGTGCTGGCACGGGTGCTGGCAAAAGAGGTCTTCTGAGGTTTGCCAATTTAGAATTATAGTGTCCACCTTTCTCTTCGTGACTGTATGGCAATGTCATTTGCCTCACCTTAAATGCCATGATGAAAATTGTTTAGTGACTCAAGCTTTAAAAAAATCTTTATTGATCACCGTGATCAATAAAATGCTATAATTTTGATATGGTAAGAAACTGATCTATAGTGGTTGCCCAACTATCCAGTCCCACCATTCTATTTTTCCTGCAGTACAATTCTTATCATTCTAGAATACCATAACACCTTAAATCCAGAGTCTTTTTCTCCCCATGAAAAGCCTGGTACATGCAGAACTAGTTTTTGTCATCTCATAATTGTGCAGAATAATAGCCAATTGTTCCTTCCTTTCACTCACAACAGTTCACATGGCTTATGTGGCGTTTCTCACGTAAACCATTACTGATGGACTTTAGAGTGAGTTCTCTCTACTGTAAATGTGAGGAAATTAGTATCCTTCTGGTGTCAATTAGGAGCAGCTTACTTATGAGTGTTTCCTCAGCTCTGCTCTTGTCAGAGACTTAAAGAGGCTGTCTTTGCTAAAAGCAGTCAAAACAAGTCAGGCCTGCAGAGGCCCAGTGGGTAACTGAAAGCAGGATAAAGCCTGGCATCTCTGCTTTCATTTTGTATCTATCTCCTTTATTACTTTAAGAGGCAATGGTAATCATTTAAGGAATGCCCATCTAAAAGCTAGTAATACAAGGCTTAGCAGCCCTAAATTAACCTAGCCTACTTCATCCCCCATCAAGACAGATATTTTCAGAGACTTTCTGCTGTCAGTTTTTACAGCATTCTGTTCCATTCTGTTCCAGAACTCAGGAGTAGCAACTGAAAATCTTCTTTGTCTTACACCTTCTTGGAAATCACCCCATGATGAGACTGTTGCCTAAGCAGGAATTGTCCTGTTCTAGGATCACAGGTCTGAACAGAAAGAAGAAATTGCTCCTCAAGCAATAAGAACTTCTCCTAAGCTACCTCACAGAAACAAAACTGAGAGAATGGTCGGCTAGACCACAGTTTGACCGAGGCTGCTTCATTCTGTACACCTCTTGCTCCTCACCCCAGTTCCTCCTGTATTTAAATCTAAAACTCCTGTCAGCACCCTGAAGACAGGGCTGAGGCTGGATCTCACTTTGCCTTCCCAATACAGCCATATTGGTTAGTTTCCTTTCCTGCTTTTCACCATGAAGTTTTCTGTTTAGTTTTTAGGGCAAGTGACCAGTTACAGTTTGTTGGACCCCTGGAGTCAACCAATAGCACTCCCAGCTCTGCTGTGGGCCATTCCTCCTTTTCCATTGGCCATTGCCTTCCACTCCAGTTCCTGTGAGAAGATGGTACTGATTCTCCTAAGCAGCAGGGGGAAGGGTGATCTTGTTGTCCTCCAAGAAAGTACCCCACAATATTGTCTACATGTGTCAGATTTTACTGAAGGGGTTGGAGGGATCTCAAGGGAATTCAATATAAAAGGGATAGAACTAAGACTGTGTGAAGAAATTAAACCCCTTGCAAATGTCCCCTGATGACTCGCTTGACTCTCCTGCCCACCTCATATTCCCTCTACCCTCTCCAAAATACCCAGACCCCCTACCCACAGGGACTAATCTGGCCCCAGTATGTCCTGTCCTCTGCTTGCTGACCATTTTCCAGGATCAGAATCTGGAACCCCAACACAGTATGTGTGAGGTGGAGAATGCAGGAGCCATGGTTGAGCAGGACTTTCAGTGATACCCATCACCATCCCAGCCTTTCACTGTGGACCCCACAGGTGGGATTTTCAGACACTCTGCTCTGTTCACTCAATGGTCCATCCAGCACCAGACAGTTGAACCAGCACACACACAGACACACAAACACACACAAATTAGTATTTCTTGAGGGAAAATACTAGTTCTCAGAGACAATATATCATAAATCCCAAAAGAGGAACACAGTCAATCTCCCAGTTGTCTCATACTTCCCCTTCATGGTATAGAGAATAGTTCAGATTATGAAAAGGACTTTCGTTTTTTATTTTGTTCCATGCTTTTAAAAAGTAACATAGTTCAAATAAGATAATGCCCTATCTCTTGCAAATACAGAGTCAAAATTTTAACCTCAAGAATGTGATTACAATTTTAACCCAGTATCTTTATTCACTATATTTTCCCTGGATGAGTTTTGGAGGAGGGGTTAAGAAAGACCATTTTAGGGGCTGGGGCTGTAGCTCAGTGGTAGAGCGCTTGCCTAGCATGCGTGAAGCACTGGGTTCGATCCTTAGCACCACATACAAACAATAAATGAATAAAATAAAGATCCATCAACAACTAAAAAAAAAAAGAAAGACCATTTTATCATTCATGTTATTGCACTTTTAATTTAAAAGTATATATACTATTTGTTAGTCAATGTTCCAGTACTTTTTAAAAATGCCTAGATGATCAACTTTTAAAAAGGAAAGGTTTATTTTGGCTCACAGTTTTGAGGTTTCAGTCCATGGCCCATTGCTTTGAGCTTGTAGCAGCATATCATGACATATGCCCGTGGCAGAGGAGGCCATTCATATCATGGCCAGGTGTGAAAGAGAGAGAGACAAGCGTCCACAATCCTCTCTGAGGCCACACTCACAATGGCCTAAAACCTCCCACTAGGTCCCACCTCTTAAAGTTTCCACCACTTCTCAAAAGAACCAAGCTTAGGACCAAGACTTTAACACATGGCCTTTAGGGGACATTCCAATTCCAAACTATAGTCCTGACCTGTTAAAATATGAACAGAGAAAAGAGAAGTTTGTAAAAGTTCTATAAAGATATTCTATACTGTATAGTATACAGGATATATATTTTCAATGCAACCATGTAAATTACACATATATGAATCACATGTACATTTACATATATAGTGTGTATTCCATATATAGTATTATACATATATCTAATGTATATATGTATGTGTGTATATGTTTGTGTGTATATATATCTGTATATTTTTGTGTGTATATAATTATGTAGCTGTTCAAGAATGTAAGTCTTTTATGAAGCTAGAGCCCAGGCCAGCAGGGCCAGGGACAGGGAGCCACTGTACCAACAAACACACAATAAACAAAATCCAAGCAGGCCTAGACCAAATATGTAGCCTTTTAGAATATCTGGAGGTTCTGTCCAGCAAGGAACTCTCTAACAAAAGACAGCATGCCAAACTTCGAGTCAACCAGTTAAAGTATGATGTCCAGCACCTGCAGAATGCTGTCAGAAACTTACAGCATGGGCACTATGCCAAGGAGCACCAGGAAAGACAGAGGAGCCTGTCTCGCACCTTCACCACTAATGACTCTAACACCACCGTACCAATGGACAGATCCCTGCCGTTTTAATTCCCCGCTCCACACACTCACCACAGCATGGATGACCTCATTGGAGGTAGGCATAGGATTCTGGAGGGACTAAAGGCCAAAGACTGACCTTGAAGGACTCAAAGAAATCCTTGACATTGCCAACATGTGGGGCTTATCTAACAGTGATGTAGCTCCTTGAGAAGAGAGCTTTCCAAGACAAGTACTTCATTATGGTGGGATGCTGCTCACCTGTGTGGTCATGTTCCTCATGATGCCATACTTGACACAAGCCAGCCACACCCAGTGGCTGCACAGCATTCCCACAGCACCAGAGTGTGCAAGTGTGTGTGTGTGTGTGTATGTGTGTGTACATGCACAGGAGAGTGAGAGAAAGAAGGGACTGGAGGCCACCTTTTGAAATATATGCCTGCCTTAACTGTGAAGACCACTTGGGAGTAATTGTGATCAAACCTGCTGTGTTTTCTGTGACATCTTGGAGGGGGAACTAGTGCCATGAGGCATAGTACTTAGGAAATGAAAGAAGTCCTGGTTCTCTCACCCTCCCTCTTTCTAGGAGAGGGAAGGGATGGCTTTGGTGGCTTTGTCCACATGACTAGTGCGCTCCTGGAGAAGGCTTCAGCAGTGAGCCTCACATTTGGGACTGTCCACGCTGTTCACACCTTGTCATCAGCAGCCTTTGCAGCTCCTGATGGATAGGCTAGAACAAAAGCAGAAAGGAGAGGGAAGAGGCTTTTTCTTGCACCCATTGTAGTGGGTCATTTCAGATGCTTTTGCTTCTGCCCCTGCCAAATAAATTACATGTAGAGGACTAACTGCTCACAGTCTTTATCCTTTCCTGGAAGCAGCTACCTTGGGGAGAAGAGATGTAAAAGCTTTACCCTTATTGCTGATAAGGGTAAACTTAAAGTTGGTAAGCTTAAGCTTAAGGGTAAGAGTTGCTGGGCATTTGTCCTTACTGAAGTTAGGCCAGTGTTGTTCCTGGGAGTGGTCAGTCTGGAGACTAAAGACCCAAGTCACGAATTTTTTTCAGGTGTTCATAGAATGATTAGCTCTTTAAACTTCAGAGACACAGCTGGGCATCTATGCCCAGGTTTCGGTGGACCTTTGCATTTAAGAAGGTAGCAATGAGCAAAGGTTAGTGATTTGTCACAGTCTCTCGTTCTGACATCTCTTAATCCTTCGGTTTCTTCACTTCATTGGAATATGATAGCAACCACCTAATCAGGGTAGTCACTTTGGAAATGTTCCTGATATGTATGTCCTTGTGAGAAATTTCCTCCTCTTCCCAGCCCTGGATTTAGACTGTACCAACACCTGGAGTGCTGTGTAATTTATTATAAAGCCACTCTATCTAATGTGATTAATTGCTGAAAGTACCAAAAACGCCTGGTTAGCAAAATTGTTCATCTGTTGCAGGCCCTGCCTCCCCTACCAACCCTAGGTTTAGTAGCCTCATGGCAAGACAACATAGCACTCAGAATTCCCCAGAAGTACTAGAAACCTGGTAAATATTAACCCCACCTTTGTCACACTTAACTTCCAGTCTTTGTTCCTTGTGGCTTAGACTGTCTTATGTCTTATTTCCCCTCTACTGTATGTGTTCTGTTCCCCTCCCTTACCTGTTTCAGTAACAATTCTGGTCTCTTCAGGCACAGCTGTGGCATAACTTCCCCTTTGGAAAATTTTCTTAATTGTCACAGACTTTTTTTTTTCAACTCTGGGTATTGAACCCAGGAGTGCTTAACCACTTAGCCACACCCCCAGCACTCCCCACCTTTTTTTTTTTTTTTTTGAGACAAGGTCTCATTAAGTTGCCAGGGCTGGCCTTGAACTCACAATCCTCCTGCCTCAGCCTCCTGAGTAACAGGGTTTATAGATGCACACCACCACACCAGGCTTTAACATAAATTTCCTGGGTACTAATTTTATACTTTTGGTCAGATGGGATATCCATTGCTCCTACCACTCTGGGCTAAACAGGTCCCTCGATTTCCAGGAAGGAGTAATCTATGACCCCTTCTAAAAAGGACTGACAGCCATGAAGGGTGAAAAACGCAACCTGGAGCAGGGACAATGGAGTTGCAGCATCTCAGACTTAGACTTGCCTTTGGGGAGGCACAGTTTGAAATCATCACCATACTCAGCACAGAGCTCTTGGCAAGCCATAAAATGGATTATTTGGCTTCACAGATCTGGCCATCCTGTATCCTGGGCACCTGAGGACCCTGCCAGATGGGCACAGTTCGGAGAAAAGTGTGTAAGTCACAGCTGAGCCATTTGGACTTGAACTCTGGGAGGCAGAATCCCCTCTCCCGCTGCCAACCCTTGGCCCTCTGTTCACTGGAAGGGCATCTTTTTGTAGTGTATACCGGTATGTTTCCATGCTTGCCTTTGTAGTGATTGCTGGCCTTGATAAACCTTTATGCCATACACAGAGACACACAGACACACACACACAACGGATGTAAGCCCTTTGTAATTTAAATATAAGTATGGAGTAGACTCTTAAATCTGCATGATTGCACTGATTCCTGAAAGAAGAATGTGGGAACCCTAACTTCTAGAAAACCGCACGTACCTGGGAATAGTAGTAACAGTCTGTTCAGTAACAGTCTCCTCAGATAAGATTTCCGTGAATAGTGCTACATGACTTCTTGGTTTGAAGTCTCACTGTGAGCTTGCAGTGTGGAATGCTAACTCATCTGGGCTTATCTGAAGGATAGGTACTAATGATCAGGGTGGAGTCTGACGGCATGGGGCCATTTAATAAATCCCTTCTTTTAATGATGTGTACACTCTGTTGGTTCTATTCCTCTAGAGAACCCTGACTAATATGCTGGCTTACAAGCACTTCCTACTCCCCATCAATACTCCCTCCTCCTTTTTGGTTTCCCCTACATGTTCCTGGGACTTTTCACTGCTACTCCTACACAAAGATGGTAGCCTTTTATAGCAATAGAAAAACACTGAAAATAACCTACATATGTGTATCAGAGGAAGAGCTTAACAAAGTAGGCTCAATCATTATTGCATAGTAAAAAAATTTAAGCTTTGTAGAAACTAATTGCAGTCAAAGGGAAGTGCATGTGATAGAAATTAGAAAATAAATACCCATTCTAGAGAGAAAGAACATGCTACAAAATTGTGCACACAGTAGGATGATGAATATGTCAATTGCATACAGCTGGGCAAGGTCTGGAGAGATTTATGAATATTTACAAATACTCATAAATACATACCAGGCCCTGTTCTGAGGGCTTAATCCTCATAAGAACTTTGTAAGGTCAGTACTATCGTTTTACCTGTTTTGTGGTTGAGAGTCATTGAAGGCTGCACAAGTGCTTAGTGGTAGAACCAGGGTAGGACCTTTGGAATCCATTTCCAGAGTCCATGTCCTTGTGTCACCATAGTCCATCTCTTAAGACACAACACATAATTACCTCTTTTTATTTTGTTTTTCCTAGCTAGTACCTTTCTTCCTTATCACCTAAGAACTTAAACAAAAATTTAAAATCAGTATGACCATTTTTTTAATCAGGTTACATGTATATACACCATATACATGGTTTTAAGGCCAGACCTGCTGATTAGTGTATTTAGGCTAGGAAATATTCTTTAGTGATAACAAAAGAGTAATATTTTCATGTCTGGTCAATTAAGAAAAAGCTAGACATTTAGCTTTAAGAAAATTTACTCAGCAGCTGATTATTGACAAGACAATTTCAATAGATTGAGCCTGAACTATGACTCAACTGAGAACTTACTCTTATGTGTTCTGACTTAAGAAGACATTTCCAGATAAAATGACTTGATGCATGTGAATGCTTCACATAAACAGTGCATGTTGGGTTGATAATTCTAGAAGCTGTGCAATGGGTTCATGGAGGTTTTACTATTTTGTTCAGTTTTATGCATGCTCAAAATCTTTCATGGTAAAATTTTCTAAGGTACATTTACTACAAAAAATGGTAACATCCAATGTTATTGATGCAATACTGACATGATTGCAATCTCAAAGACTATTTCCTGAGATGTATAATTTCATGCACTATCAAAGAGACTAGTAATAGACAAAGCTGATTATTTTGCATAGTTGCATTTTTCAAAACCTAAAATATAACTTATTCCAAGTGAAATTTTAGTAATACAGGTTTGAACTATCAAAATATCAATTTCGAAAAGTTTAAAACCTGACACATAAGATCATAGTGAGCATCTATCAAAGGTATATTTAACTCATTAATAAGGGACCACCAGCAGAATATGAAAGCTGACTTCAAGGAAGATGCAAGAGATTGGTAAATATGTAAATAGTTTTTTTTAGTTTTTATCTTATGCTAAAATAAGCCTGCTTGTTAATGGTATAATGGTAAATAAACTAAGATTTCAAGTTATCTTTTTTAACAGAAATTATTTGCATCTATTTTGTACAAAAGAATTCTCCAGTTAACATTAACTTTGTGGAGTCTTGAATCTAATCAGTCATAAATAGTAGGTTAAACAAAATTATATCTCTTAGAATCAAATGACTTAGCAAGTATACTGAACAATGTTCTAGTGTCTAATACGGTTTTTGAAGGGGTACATAGCAATCTATGGCTTGCTTTCCAAGTTTCATATACTTTTTTTCTTAGCAGAGACTTGTTCCCCAACAACCATGAAGCATGAAAGTTCTTTGTATTTCAAGTCTCAATCAGAAAAGTATATATAGGATCCTATGTTTTATTATTTCAGTTCAAGTTAGGTACAATTGTCAAGGATCTATCAAATGCCTCTTTGTACACTGGGTTCTAGATTACAAGAATATGGAAAGCATTTCCCTGACCAGCCTGAAGGCCAGAACATAGACCTACTTACTACACCCCACCTGCAGAGTTCCAGCATGCAGGCCAGTTGCTGTTTTCAGCCTCAATTTCTTCTTCTATAACATGAAGATAATTTCTATCTTACCTTCCTTGTAGTTTTGTTGTCTTGCTCATAAATGCATGGAAACACTTTGAAACAACACTGGCATATTAGTAAAAATTCATGCCATTACTATCACCATTCAATATCAGTTTGGCATGGAGTCTAGTCAATCTAGGCTTATCCCCCCCAGCAAATATTGAGATTGGTGTCGGGGTTCCCTTCTTCCAAAAAGTCTTACTTCAGTTGCAGAATCTGGTGAACGGGTCTATATTGTTATCTTCACTTCTCATGTGTAACCTGTTTCTGAGGCTGCATCAATCCTGAGGTAAAAATGAAGTCATATTAACAGAATACTTTAGAAATCTACCTCTGACTCCAGTCCCCACAGCACTGTGGAGCAAGACCACCTCTCCCTTATAAGCTATCCTATGGATGTCTCCTGGGTTCCCTGAGGTGTCATATTCTCCTGACCTCAATGGCTCTTTTGACCTCTTCACTGGCCAAAGAGCTACCTAAGATAACCTTGTAGATGCTGTAGTGACTGGTATCTGCCCTTGAGGGCACTGATGCCCAATACCAAGACCCTGTCACTCACTGCTACTAGAGCTATTTGGGCCCATCAAAGCCATAGATTCCTCAGTGGTGGTGAGCTAGGAGTCTGCTGCACTAGCAACGCCTAGGCCTCCTAGGGACCCTGTGGTGATGTGTGCAGCTTATAGCCTCCACTGTTCCACCACGACAGTTCATTTTAGGAACTATGGGCAAACGGAGTGAAAACATTACTGGCACCATCTCTTAAGAATCAGCTACCTAGCCAGGTGCGGTAGCACACACCTGTAATCCCTGCACTTTGGGAGGCTGAGACAGGAGAATCGCGAATTCAAAGCTAACCTCAGCAACAGCGAGGCACTAAGCAACTCAGTGAGACCCTGTCTCTACATAAAACACAAAATAGGGCTGGGGATGTGGCTCAGTGGTCGAGTACCCCTGAAGTTCAATCCCCAGTACCAAAAAGAAAAAAAAAGAAAGAACCAGCTACTTAATTTGGAAGAAGGTCCAGTACAAAATGAAAACATGAGATCCCTTTTCAAAAAAAAGGGATTGTGAAGAATTTCAAGATGGTAGCAGAGCTTAAAGCAAGCACAGGGCCCTCCTGAGTATGGGGCCTAGCACAATTGTACAAGTCACCAGCCCACAAAGCTGGTTTCACTGATGCTCTGAGTCTATCTTGAATATACTTCCCAGAAGACAAGAGTCCTTCCTTTACCTTTGTGTCCCATGCTGTGAGAGATGGCATCTCTAACCAAGAAAGTAGCTCTTTTGACTTGATGGTTGTCACTGCTGCTGCTATTATTGCTGTTTATGTCCATCCTCCTCTCCACTGGAACCAGGTACAATATCTCAGTGGTGCTGGACTCAGAATTCATAGCCTCTACTCCACACCCTAACCTGGGCATGGCCCTGCCCTGAACTTCTCTTCCCTTGAAGTGAGTTCTAACCAGGGAAGTCTCTCAGCTTGTGCAATTGCACTATGACTGCCTCCACCTCCTCCAAATCAGGCTCCCAGGATGCCCACACAATGATTGATGCACCTAGTAATTCTGGAAGCTTGACAATGAGAAGCTGGAAACCACTCTGTCAAAATTGTTGAGAGTTTTTTGTTTAGAGAAGAGGAAGTATTCAACTTCAGTGTTAAACATTCATCTTCTATTCTAGAATACCTCATGGCCATTTGGGAGTTGAAAGGAAAGGGCCAGATCCTGTCCTGGAACGAGAAGGTTGAGTCTGAAGGAGTGTCTTTCCTGGGAGGAAGCTACATATCTGCAAGGATGCTGATGTGGGGAGGAGAGATTTCTTTCTTCTGAGGCAAAGAAGAGGTAAGAGATTGGACCAAAGGAAGCAAGGCAGCTAGTAGGAACAAGGCAGAATGTGAACCTTCAGATAACCCTCCCATTAACCCCAAGACTTTATTAGGAAAGGAGAACATATCCTGATGTTGGGCGGGGATGGCAACCACTTGGAAAGGCTGTGATACGGCAGCTAGAGCATCCTTCCCTTGCACGTCTGGAGCAAGAAGGCTTGCAGAGGTCAGCACAGCAACCTCAGGATAGACAAAGGAAACAGGTCCACACTATCTGGGCAGTCTTTGAAATACTCACAGAAAACTCAGCAGACTCTGTATTTGCCTTATACAGGCACAGATAATTTTATTTGAGCAAAAAAAAAATAAGAGAATCCTGCCAGCTAGAGAACCTGGGGACATTGAGTTGCACGTCTTTCATCCATTGTCTATCCATTTTTTGCATGTCTTTAAGGTTGTACCAAGAATCCATCCCAAGATTTTTGGCCCTAGTACCCTGCAATTTCCATTACATGATGTCTGTCCAGCAGAGTTAGGAGAGATCTTCAGAGTAATGGTGAGTGAGTGAAAGATTCAAATGACTCTTCTCTCAATTTTCTTTTAAATTTTTCATGTGTTTCTAAGATGAAAATAATCTGCCCACAGCACTTGAAAGTAATGAAAAAAGAGTGGCACATGTCACTGAATCTAGTGTTTATGCAAGGGTTTAGCCTGAGAGAGCAGGATTGAGGTAGCACCAATAGCTGATCTGAGCTCAGAGGGGAAACAATAGTAAAACTGCCCTCCCTCTGCTCCTCTTTTTTTAAAAATGGCATATTTAGGATCATTATCAATAACTAGTTATTTAAGTAAGTAAATTAAGTCTAAGTCTATTAAGTAACAGAGAGCCAAACATTGAAATTTCAACCCTAGCACCACAATCAATGCAGACACTATTCTGCAAACTAGTTAAATTTTAGATTTCTACGTACTTTAGCTACTTGATTGAGGACAAGAAAGGCAGTGGGAAGGGTAGACAGCAAAGTTGGGCCCCGAATCTGGATGCTTCTCCTGCCTTGGCAACTTCTCTAAGAACTATCTGCAGTGCTTCCAGATGCCAACCTGAAACTTGATGAGTGCTGGCCAACCCTCAGGAGGGTAGACAAGACCTGCTCTTTGTGTGTTAGCAGATCCATGCTCTGGTCTTTTTCTCTGCAATGGCCAGAGGCATTGCCAATGCTGCCTGGGTGCCTTACCTTGCCCATCTCCCAATGCCTAATTCAGGAACTGGGCACCAGCTGCCAGACACATGATTCTGGGATACCCAGATGAATGGAATGGTATGGTCCCCATTCCAGCTCATGGGCTTGGTATACAGTTAGCTGCTCTGGTTTAGTTTCCCTCTGCCTGACCTTCATCAGCTGATCTACTAGACATAATCTCTAACTCAGGGATGGAGACAAGAATCTGCAACTGAGGAGCAGATCCACCTCTATACTTGGAAGGGCTAGACAAGGCCAGCCCTGAAATCAAGCTGAGTTTAGGCTCAAGAAACTAACCAAAGGAAAAGCCATTCCTAAGCTTTCTGAGCTCCAGCCCCAGATTTGACCAGCAGGCTGGCTAGTGAATGGACCCTTGGCAGCACTACTTAAACCAGTGCTGGGGTCTGTCGAGGAGGAAGCCCCAAACAGCCTCCCACAAGACAGCAGGTCCACAAGGAGTGTCCAGTTAATCGCGGAGAAATAGCATGGCCCCACTGAGAAGTTTTATTGGAGAAGAAAAAAGGAAGCATGAAGGTCAAAATTATCCTTAAAGTAGCTCTCCTCCTAGGACATACCTGCTCTATCTTAACCTTGCAGGTGAAACATGGACTGGGGATGAGAAAGTGATATTTTCTAGAACAGACAAGGAATTTTGCCCAGTTGTTAGGAAAACTAGTTTTTGTTTGGAAGACTGGGGGTTAGGGGAGGGGAGGTCTGGGAATTCTTCTCAGGGGAAGTGACCTAAACTGAGACCTAAAGGAGTCATTGGCCAGATAAAGGCATAAAGGTACTGACCAGGCAAGGAGGAGAAGAAGAAAGCTCTGAACAGAGAGATAGCACATGGAAAGCTTTGAAAGGAAAGGAGAGAGGGGAGTTTAAATAGGACAGAGGGCAGGAGACTGCAAACTTCAAGTTGTGACAAGAGCAAGGTATAAGTACAGCTTATGAAGAACCTTTTTTATATGTTCTTTTTAGATATACATGACAAAAGAGTGTATTTTGACATATTATACATACATAGAGTATAACTTCCCATTCTTTTTTTTTTTTTAGTTGTTGATGGACACAATGTCTTTATTTTATTGCTTTGTATGTAGTGCTGAGGATCGAACCCAGGGCCTCATGCATGCGAGGCAAGCGCTCTACCGCTGAGCTACAATCTCAGCCCCTAACTTCCCATTCTTGCAACTGTACATGATGTGGCGTTACACTGGTCATGTATTCATATATGAACAGAGGAAAATTATGTCCCACTCTACTGTCTTTCCTATTCCCACCCCTCTCCCTTTCCTTCATTCCCCTTTATCTAAGCCAATGAACGTCTATTCTTCCCTTACCTACCCTTATGTGTTAGCATCCACATATCAGAGAGAACAATCCGCCTTTGGTGTTTTGGGATTGGCTTACTTCACTTAGCATGATAGTCTCCAGTTCCACCCATTTACCAGCAAAATGAAGAACCTTTATAAGCCAAGAAGCTTGGACCCGAGTATAATTATCAGGAAAGGACCCAATATAAGCTTTACATCTGCTGGTTTGCCAGGCAGAGAATAGATTTGGGTAAGACTAGAAGCAGAGAGATCAAGCCAGTGCCTTGGACTTCTCATGTGAAATGAAACCACCTGTGGCAGCATCGCCACCACGAACTCTTGCAGAGTGGGCACAATCCTAAGTGCTCTGCATGTACTCATAACTTGCCCTAGGGGCAGCCTACAGGAAGGCACCATCACATTTTACATTTGAGGCAGAGAGAAATTGAACAATTTGCCAGAGGCCACAAAATGGTCAGGACAGAGCCAGAATTTATCTGCTGTGCTCTTAACCATTGTATGTCCTCTCCCAAAAGGCATGGACCACAGATTCTGGAGACCATTTGGAAGCAAAATCAACAGGACTTTGTGACTGCATACGAGAGAGGGAAGAGTCAAAAATGCCCACTGAATATTTAGCCTGGTACGTGGACTGGGTGGCCTTGCCTTCCATGGAGCAAAGATGCATGGAGAATGGTGAGCAGTTTTGGACATACTGACACTGAGATGACTGTGGAAAATTCAAGTGGAGATGTTCAGTCGAGTGCTGAACAAATAGTTTTGGAGCCAGACCTGGAAACAGACCAGGAGACAGACCTGGAAAGGGTTGTAGAAGTAAGAACCAATGGGTGAGAACACCCAGGGAGAGAGTAGGTGCAAAAGAGAATGAAATAGATGCTAAACAGAAGTCCAAGAAATGTACTATGGACATGAGAAGGAAAGAGAAGTTTTGTTTATTTTTCCTTAAGGACATTGATGCTTAGGTTAAATTTTGGTAAGCTAAGGATATGGGGTGGAATTTAATATATGGCAGAAAGTAAATTATTATTGGTGATGAGGATAGTAGGAGATGCTGGGATAGACAGGATAGCCTTGGGCAAGAGGAGGGACATTTTCTTCTTGGAGACACAGAGGCAGTGGGAGAAAATATACAAGGATGTTGTGATATCTTTTTTGGGGTTTTTTTTTTTTTTTTTTTGGTACCAGGATTGAACTCAGGGGTACTCAACCACTGAGCCACATCCCTAGCCCTATTTTGTTTTTTATGTAGAGACAGGGTCTCACTGAGTTGCTTAGTGCCTCGCCATTGGTGAGGCTGGCTTTGAACTCGTGATTCTCCTGTCTCAGCCTCCCAAAGTGCAGGGATTACAGGCATGTGCCACCGTGCCCAGTTTATTGATGTCGTGATATCTTATTGAAGGACAGGAAATTTTATGCCATAGTCTTCTCAGGCAGTGGAAGGCTGGGTCACTGAACAAGGGCACCAGAAAAAGGAAGAACTGGGTTAGAATAAGATTACAAAACAAGGATGAAAATTAAAATGATTCCAAACAGTTGAGGAGAATACTGTAGAGAGTAACCAGGTACAAATGAAGGAATCATCAAACAGCACGTAGGATCCAGCTAAAGGTAGATCACAATGACCTTTAAGCTCTGTGCTGTTTCCGTATTTGTTTTGCCAATGCAGTTTAGCCAGCTTGGTGCACATACACAAGACATTTGCAGTTGTTTACCTGAGGCTGGATACTGACCAAGCACCTGAAAAGAAATCAAGGGTGAGGAAGTAAGAGGAAAATTATGAGACATGAGGTCCAGGTGGGACAGAGAAACAAATGAAGCCAGAGGGACTGAGCCCTGGGGAGAATAAGGACAGGTTAGAACCAGAGCATGAGATGCTGTTGTAAAAGAGGTTTAAGAGGAAGGAGAAGTAGAGGAGGTCATTGTTGGAGAAAGGAACCTGCAGTTTGTAATTTCAGGTTCTATACAGGGACCTCTGTAAGCCAAGTGCTCAAGTAGGGAGGAGGTCAGTGACCGAGTCACTCATTCAGTCACTGGAAATGCCCAGGTGACCACCAGGGTTGAGTGCTGAGCAAGCCCAAGACCCAGAGGCTGAGGTTCTTGGAGCATCTGGAGGAGGTCTGGAGGTGGTAGCAGCAAGTGTAAAGAGTAGGCAGTATGCCTGGCTGGTGCTGATGAGGTGATCAAATCAGCAGCAGAAGCAGAAAGGTGCCACACACAGGGTGCCATCCTCCTGGATCCAGCATGTAGGGTCTATGAGCATGTAGGAAAGGAGAGATGCTTTAAAAAGGAAAGGAGAGGAGAAGGCAGGGGATGGGAGGGAAAGAAGAGAAAAAGAAAACACTGAGTCTACAGGGGATGGTGAAGATGATAACAGTGGTGAGGGCTTCCTGGTACAAAGGAGGGTCAAGTTGGGAGAGGCAGCCAGGCCACTCCAGAGAAAGCCCTTGTCCCAAACACCTCCAGGCTTTGCAGCACCTCCCTGCCCCACACCAGTCCTCAGCTAGTCACTGAAACCTTGGCTGTTTGTGGGATTTCTTCCTCAAGTTTTCCTCATGGGTTTGGGGGATGCCATTATGCTCTTTACCCAAAGAGCCTCCAGCACTCTTTTTCTGGGCCAAAATAACTGATTTCAACTCCAAAAGAAATACAAACTTTCCAGTAATTGCAGCTATAACATAAGGAACAGGATTCCTCCTAAGTAATAACCAGAGGTGTTTGGGTTGCTACATGGACCAGTAGTATCTCTGGTGGACAACACTTCTTTATAAATTAACCATGAAGAAAATAAAATAATAAAAACTATGAACAAGGAAACTGTTGATAGGGAAACACCTAGGCAGGAGAGAATCCAGCAACCAGCCATCCTCAAGACTCTACTTGCTATCTTTCTTTTTGCTTCCCCTTTTCTTCTCTGCCCTACCCTGTCCATCCATGCTCCTATAATCAAGGGCTAGTGTCTCTCATGGTTAAGGTGCTGACACACCTTATTGAGGGGACCATGCTGGGTAGGGTGTTAGTCTTTAATTGAGTGTTCGTTGGGTAGTATTTATAAGCACTGGTTTTGATCTCAAACACAATTGTGCTCTGGTCCTGTCCCCAGGTCTTGAGCAAATTACATGGTTTCTTTGAAGCTTCAGTATCTGCACCTATACAATGGAATGGTGATACTATTCACCTCCTACAAAAGTTTTGTAACTATTAAATGAAGTACAGGTCCACAGCTTGGCAGAAAGTAAGTGTTCAGTAAGTTTTAGGCATCATTACTGGCACTAACCATGCTAACATCATTAATCTTACTCATGTTCATGTTAATGTGCATGAATATATTATTCATATATCTGTATGTGTTTACACATGTACAATATATATATATATATCACATAGCAGATCCCCAGGGAATGTCTGTTGAATGTGTGAGTGAGTGAATGAATGAATGAATGCCCATGCACATCTCCAGGGATACACTAACCTAGTCACAGAAATTACAGATACCAAGAAATTTGGTTTCCTCTTTGTGGCATATGAAAATTAAAAGGTAGTATCTCTATAGAACACTGTATTTCTCCACAGTATGGAAGAGTCAAATGGGTTACCCCTATTTGCCTTTATAACTAAGATTTAGGAAGTCTACCACAGTTGCCTGCTGTCTGGTTTCACAGCCTCTAAATAAATCACTATTCAGCTTATCCTCCATGTAGGGCATGGGTTTCTTCTGAAAAGACAGTGATCATGAATGTTTCTCTCCTCATATTCCCCCTCATTTAGGCTTCTTAGTCTTCTATTCTAGCAACATCTCTTCTTTATTTGTTCACCAAACTTAATGTCATGGACCCATGTGGGAGCTCAGGCCCAAGTCAGGCCCAGGACCAACCCTGACAGCCTGCTGAGCCACTCTGGGGCTCAGACTCAGGCCCAGGACCAAACCTACCGACTCATGTGGGACCCCAGGCCCAGACCCAGTCCTATCCTTCCAGGAGAGCCCAGGCCCAGGTCAGGCCCAGTATTGCCCCCACACAGAGTGGAGGTCCACACTGTGGCTCCCTGGCCTGCATCCATCTTGGGACACTGCAGCCATCACCATAGCCCTCCCATGTAGTAGCCTCCACCTTGGGATAACAGACAGGGCCTGGAGGCGGCTGCCCACCATAGCACAGCATGTCACAGTGCTGCTTCTCTGAACAGCTAGCCCAAAGCCATTGTAAGTCCCACTTTTTCAGCTCCATCTCTGAAAGTAGTTGCATCCATCTTGGAACACCCCCACTGCTATCTTGAGGTGCCTCCACTACCGCCACCATCTATTGTTGCAGTAGTATCCATCTTGGGACACCTTCTGGGGATTGTAAGCAAACACCAAGGTGAGGTACAGGTAAACTGCAGGGGCACTACAAGATTATAGAGTAGAAACTGTAATAACTCAGATCTGCACTGCAAGAAAGGAAGACACATAGTCAACATGAAAAAACAAGGGAAGAAAGAGCCCCAAACAAGACAAGACACTACAATAATAGAATCCATTGACAGCACAATTGACAAAATATCAGAGGAGTTCAGAATGTACATAATTAAAATGATCAGCAAATTAAAGAATGACCTATGTGAGCACATACAGGAAAAAACTGATGACTCCAACAAACAGATAAGAGAGCAAATAAAGGTAACCCTTGATCACATTAACAAAGAGATAAGGGAGCAAATACAGATAGCAAAAGATTACTTCAAGAAAGAGATAGAGATTCTGAAAAAAAAAAAAATCAGAAATCCTTGAAATGAAGGAAACAATAAACAACCAAATAAAAAACTCAATAGAAAGCATCACCAACAGACTAAATCACTTGGAAGACAGAATCTCAGATAATGAAGACAAAATATACAATCTTGAAAATGAAGTTGACCACACAGTGAAAATGGTAAGAAACCATGAACTAAATATACAAGACTGATAATATCTAAAGACCAAATCTAAGATTTATTGGGATAGATGAAGGCACAGAAATTCAAACCAAAGGAATGCATAATCTCTTCAATGAAATAATATCAGAAAATTTCGCAAAAAAAAAAACAGTGAATTGGAAAATCAAATATAAGAGGCTTACAGGACACCAAATGTACAAAATCACAACAGATCTACACCAAGGCACATTATAATAAAAATGCCTAGCATGCAGAATGAGGATAGAATTTTAAAGGCCACAAGAGAGAGGAATCAGATTACATATAGGGAGAGACCAATTCGAATCTCAGCAGATTTTTCAACCCAGACCCTCAAAGCCAGGAGATTCTGAACAATATACACCAAGCTCTGAAAGAAAATGGATGCCAACCAAGAATCTTATATCCAGAAAAATTAAGCTTCATATTTGATGATGAAATAAAAACTTTCCATGATAAGCAAAAGTTAAAAGAATTTATACTGAAGAAGCCTGCACTACAGACCATTCTCAGCAAAATATACTATAAGAAGGAAATGAAAACCAACCATGAAAATCTGCATAGAGAGGAACTACACTAAAGGAAAAGACATACACAGACTGAAGGTGAAAGGATGGGGAAAATGTATCACTCACATGGACCACATAAGCAAGCAGGGGTTTCCATCCTCACATCAGATAAAGTGGACTTCAAACCAAAGTTAGTGAGAAGGATAAAGAAGGACATTTCATACTGCTTAAGGGAATCATGCATCAACAAGAGATAACAATCATAAATATCTATACCCCAAACAATGGGGCATCTATGTATATCAAACAAACCATTCTCAACTACAAATAGACCACATCACAATAATACTGGGTGATTTTAACACACCTCTCTCACCACTGGATAGATCTTCCAAACAAAAACTAAACAAAGAAACCATAGAACTCAATAAAATAATCAATAATTTAGACTTAACAGACATATATAGAGTGTTCCATCCATCAATGAGCAAATACACTTTTTTCTCAGCAGCACAGAGATCCTTCTTGAAAATGGATCATATGTTATGCCACAAAGCAAGTCTTAGCAAATACAAAAAAATAGATATACTACCCTGCATTCTATCTGACCATAATGGAATAAAGTTAGAAATCAATGACAGATTAAAAAATAGAACTACTCCAACATCTGGAGACCAAATAATACACTACTGAATGATGTATGGATAACAGAAGACATTAGGGAAGAGATAAAAAAAATTCTTAGAGATAAATGAGAACTGCAATACAACATATGAAAGTCTCTGGGACACAATGAAGGCAGTGCTAAGAGGAAAGTTCATTGCATTAAGTTCATTCATTAAAAGAAGAAAAAGTCAACAAATAAACAACCTGACACTATATCTCAAAGCCCTTAAAAAAGAGGAACAAACCAACACCAAAAGATGTAGAAAACAGGAAATAACAGGGCTAAAATAAAATCAGGGCTGAAATCAATGAAATTGAAACAAAGAAAACAATTTTAAAAATTGACAAAACAAAAACCTAGGTCTTTGAAAAAATAAATAAAATTGACAAACCCTTAGCCACCCTAACAAAAAGGAGAGAGAAAACCCAAATTACTAAAATTTATGATGAAAAAGGAAATATCACTACAGACATTATTGAAATACAGAGGATAATTGGAAACTATTTTGAGAATTTATACTCCAGTAAAATAGAAAACCCTAAAGACACTGACAAATTTCTAGAGGCATATGACCTACCCAAACTGAACCAGGAAGACACACAGAACTTAAACAGATCACATTCAAACAAGGAAATGGAAGATGCCATCAAAAGCCTACCAACCAAGTAAAGCCTGGGACCAGATGGAGGCAGGTTCTACAAGACCTACAAAGAATAATTAATAGCAATACTCCTCAAATTATTCCATGAAATAGAAAAGGAGAGAACCCTTCCAAACTCATTCTATGAGGCTAGTATCACCCTGATACCAAAACCAGATAGAGACACATTGAAGAAAGAAAACTTCAGACCAATATCCTTGATGAACACAGATGCAAAAATTCTCAATATAATTCAGGCAAATTGCATACAAAAACATACTAAAAAATAGTGCACCATGATCAAGTGGGGTTCATTCTAGTGATGAACATACAGAAATCAATTAACGTAATCCATCACATCAATAGACTTAAGATAGAATAAACTTAAATATAAGAATCAAATGATTTTATCAATTGATGCAGAGAGAGCATTTGACAAAATACAGCACCCTTTCATGTTCAAAACATTAGAAAAACTAGGGATAGTAGGAACATACCTCAACTTTGAAAAAGCTATTTTTCTAAACCCAAGGCCAACATCATCCTAAATGGAGAAAAACTGGAAGCATTCCCTCTAAAAACAAGAACAAGACAGGGATGCCCTCTTTCATCACTGCTATTCAATATAGTCCTTGAAACACTAGCCAGAGCAATTAGATGAAAGAAATTCAAGGGATACAAAAAGGAAAAGGACTCAAACTATCATTATTTGCCAACAACATGATTCTATACTTAGAGGATCAGAAAATTTCACCAGAAAACTTCTAGAATTAATAAATGAATTCAGCAAAGTAGCAGGATATAAAATTAACACTCAGAAATCAAATGCATTTCTATATACAGTGATGAATCCTCTAAAAGAGAAATTAGGAAAACTATCCCATCCACAATAGCCTTTAAAAAAATAAAAATATTTGGGAATCAATCTAACAAGAGAAGTGAAAGCCTTCTACAATGAAAACTACAGAACACTAAAGAAAGAAATTGAAAAATATCTTAAAAGATGGAAAGATCTCACATGCTTTTGGATAGGCAGAATCAATATTGTCAAAATGGTCATACTACCCAAAGCACTATACAGATTGAATGTGATTCCAATTAAAATCCCAATGTCATTACTTATAGAAATAGAAAAAGCAATCATGAAATTCACTTGGAAAAATAAGAGACCTAGAGGAGCCAAAGAAATCCTTAGCAAGAAGAGTGAAGAAGGAGGCATCAAAATGCCAGACCTTAAACTATACTATAAACTTAAAGTAACAAAAATGGCATGGTACTGGCACCAAAGTAGACATGTAGAACAATGGAACAGAATAGAAGACACAGAGACAAACCCACATAAATACAGTTATCTCAAACTAGACAAAGGCGTCAAAAACATACATTGGAGAAAAGATAGCTTCTTCAACAAAGGGTGCCGGGAAAACTGGAAATCCATATGCAGCAAAATGAAACTACACTCCTATCTCTCACCATGCACAAAACTCAACACAAAGTGGATCAAGAACCTAGGAACTAGACCAGAAACCCTGTGCCTAATAGAAGAAAAAGTAGGCCCAACCCTTCATCACATTGGATCAAGCCCTGACTTGCCTAACGAGACTACTAAAGCACAAGAAATAAAATCAAGAATCAATAAAAGGGATTGTTTCAAACTGAAAAGCTGCTTCTCAGCAAAAGAAACAAACCATGAGGTCAACAGAGAGCCTACATTCTGGGAGCAAATTTTTGCCACACGCAAATCAGATAGAGAACTAATCTCCAGGATATATAAAGAATTCAAAAAACTTTACACCAAAACAACAACCCACCCAATCAATGAATGGGCTAAGGAGCTGAACAGACACTTCTCAGAAGAAGGTATACAATTAATCAACAAACATATGAAAAAATGTTCAACATCTGTAGTAATTAGAGAAATGCAAATCAAAACTAAGACTTCATCTCACACCAGTCAGAATGGCAATTATCAATACAAAGAGTAATAAGTGTTGGCGAGGATGTACATTCATACATTGCTGGTGGGACTGAAAATTGATACAACCAATCTGGAAAGCAGTATGCAGATCCCTTAGAAAACTTGGAATGGAACCACCATTTTACCCAGCTATCTTACTTCTTGATATATTCCCAAAGGACTTAAAAACAGCATACCACAGTGACACAGCCACTTCAGTGTTTATAGCAGCACAATTCACAAGAGCTAAACTGTAGAACCAACTAGATACCCTTCAACAGATGAGTTGATAAAGACACTATGGTATATATACACAATGCAATATTACTCAGCATTAAAAGAGAATAAAATTATGGCATTTGCAGGTAAATGGATGGAGTTGGAGAATATCATCCTAAGTGAAGTAAGACAATCCCCAAAAACCAAAAGCCAAATGTTCTTTCTGATAAGTGGATGCTGATCCAAAATGGGATAGGGGGCATGGGAAGAATGGAGGAATTTTGGTCAAAGGGGAGGGAGTGGAGAAGAGGGGACCTGGGGGTAGGAAAGATGGTAGAATGAGATGGACATCATTGCCCGAGGTTCATGTATGACTGTACATATGGTATGACTCTACATCATGTATGACTGTACATATGGTATGACTCTACATCATGTACAACCAGAGAAATGAAAAGTTGTGCTGCATTTGTTTACAATTAATCAAAATGCATTCTGCTGGCATGTATACCTAAGTAGAATAAATTAAAAAATAAAATAAAAGAATCAATAAATGGGATGGATTCAAACTAAAAAGCTTCTTGTCAGCAAAATAAACAATCAATGAAGTAAACAGAGAGCCTATATTCTGGGAGCAAATTTTTGCCACACACACCTTACATAGAACAGTGATCTCCAGGATATATAAAGAACTCAAAAAACTTAACACCAAAACAAAAAACAGCCCAATCAATGAATGGGCTAAGGAGCTAAACAAACACTTCTCAGTAGATACACAATCAATCAACAAATATATGAAAAATGTTCAACATCTGTAGTAATTAGAGAAATGCAAATCAAAACTACTCTAAGATTTCATCTCACACCAGGCAGTTATCAAGAATGCAAACAACAACAAGTGTTGGCAAGGATGTGAAGGAAAAGGCACATTCATACATTGCTGGTGGGACTGCAAATTGGTGCAACCAATCTGGAAAGCAGAATGAAGATTCCTTAGAAAACTTGAAATGGAAACACCATTTGATCCAGCTATCCTACTCCTTGGTCTATACCCAAAGGACTTAAAAACAGTATACTACAGTAACTCAACCAGTTCAATGTTTATAGCAACGCAATGCACAATTGCTAAACTGTGGAAGCAACCTAGATGCCCCTCAGTAGATGAATGGGTAAAGAAACTGTGGTATATATACACAATGGAATATTGCTCAGCATTAGAAGAGAATAAAATTATGGCATTTGCAGGTAAATAGATGGAGTTGTAGAATATCGTGCTAAGCGAAGTAAGCCAATCCCCAAAAACCAAAGGCTGAATGTTCTCTCTGATAAGTGAATACTGATCCATAATAGAGTGGGGGGCATGGGAAGAATGTAGGAACTCTGATTAAGCAAAGGGGAGAGAGAGGAGGGGAGAAGGCATGAGGGCAGGAAAGATAGTGGGATGAGATGGACATCATTGTCCTAGGTGCATGTATGACTGCACATATGATATGACTCTACATTGTGTACAACCAGAGAAATGAAAAGTTGTGCTGCATTTGTGTACAATGAATCAAAATGCATTCTGCTGTCCTGTATACCTAATTAGAATAAATAAAATTAAAATTAAACAAAAAACCTTAATGTGTTTTCTGCGTTCATTGTCTTCTTTCCTCCACTTTGCCTTCCTTCTGGACTTCATGAAATCTGGTGCCTAAGTCCACTTCTTTTATTAGCATTGTTCCTTTTCATGGGAGCCATGATAAAAGCTTAATGAAGCTTTTCCTGAGGCTGGACTTCCAATAGCACTGCTCTCAGGCCTTCCTATTCCGTTCCTCCTGGGATCACCTGCTGCTAAAGTATAGCCATCATCAATGTGGCTCTCATACACTTGTTCCTGTGACCAAACTGTGCTTAGATGACAAAGGAATAAACTGAGAGTCTATTTTAGTGATCCATTTCTATGTATAAAATAACCTCAACATTTAATGGCTTTAAACAATAATTATTATCTCTCAGTTTCTGTGAGTCAGGGATTCAGAGATGTAACAGCTTGTCTCTGTTCCATGAGATCCAGGTTCTCAACTGGAAGACTCAAAGCTGAGGAACTGGAATTATCCAAAGGCTCATTCACTCATGTGCCTAGCAATTGTTGCTGGTGTCAACAGAAGCTCTAGGTTAAAATATTCACATCTGTTCTCTCTTTGCAGACTGAGATTCCTTATTCCAGGGTGGCTGGATTTCAGGAAGTGTCCCAAGACACAAAGGGAGAGAAACTGGTGGAAATCCTATTTCCTTTTATAACTTGGCTTTGGAAATCACATAGCACCACTCACAACAATTTCTGCTGGTTGAGGTATTTACCCAGAGTTCTGCCCAATTCAAGTAGAAGGAACATAGACCCAGCTACTAATGGAAATGTGTCAATTTCCCTTGGTAAGAAGGGCATGCGGAATTAACTGAATACACATTGATGCATGGGATAACCAACTTCCAAAATGGTCCCAATGATCCTTCCCTTCCGTAGTCCCTTTCACTGCTGTCCTGACTGGTAGACTCTGGTGGAAGTGACAGCGTATGTCTTCTGATGGGTGGGTCACAACAGTGTTGGCAGCTACCTTGCTCTCTGGGATCACACTGTCTGGAGGAAGCAAAGCAGCTCCATGGAGAGGCCCATGTGATGGGGATGAAGGCCCTCCCTCAGCCCACTCAGCTGCAACTCACTGAGTCGAGACCAAACCACCTTAAAAGTGGATCCTCTGGTCCCCATCAAGCCTTAAGATGGAGCAACTCCAGTCTGTATGTGATTTCAATGCCATGAAAACCTCTGGAGTTTTATACAGTGAAGAGAAGAAAAAGGCGTGTCTGTCCCGCTATGCTTCCTCCAATACCAGAGGCAACCATGGATTTGCTTTCTGTCACTACATATTAGTTTGCATTTTCTAGAATTTTATGAAAATGGAATCATACAGTACGTTTTATTTTTGTCTGGATTTTTTTCATCTAGCATAATTATTTGTAAATTCATCTGTGTTTGTATCAGTAGTCCATTCTTTTTTATTGCTAAATGGCATCCCATTGTATGGCTGTGCCACATTTCCTCATCCTTACACACATCAATGGGTATTTTGACTATTTAGCAGTTTGTATCAATTACAAATGAAGCTTCTGTGAATGTTCACATATAAGTCTTTCATGAGTATACACTTTCCTTTTCTTGGGTAAACACAAGGAGTAGAATGACTAAAATATGTGTTTCAATTTTAAAGCAAATACCCAAATATTTTTAAAAAAATTTTTTTAGTTGTAGATGGACACAATATCTTTATTTTATTATTTTTATGTGGTGCTAAGGATTGAACCCAGGGCCTCACTCATGTGAGGCAAGCACTTTACCACTGAGCTACAATCCCAGCCCCCAAATATTTTTTAAAGTGGTCGTACCAGCAGTGTATGAAAGTTTCAGTTGCTCCAAATCTTTATCAATGGTTGCTATGGTTCATCTAATTTTATATTAACATTCCAGTAGCTGCATGTGTACAATCTCATTGTGGTCTTAATTTGCATTTTTTAATGGCTAAGATTGAGCATATTTTAATGTGCCAATTTGCCATCTTTTTATATATTCTTCAGTGAAACCAGTCTAATTCTTTTGTCCATTTGGAGTTTTTTTTTTGGTTATACATAACATTAAGATTCATTTTGACATAATTATAAAAGCATGGAGATGGACACAGTGACTCATGCCTATAATCCTAGCAGCTTGAGAGGCTGAGGCAGGAGGATGGCAAGTTCAAAGCCAGTCTCAGCAATTTAGCAAACCCCTAAGCAACTCAGTGAGAACCTGTCTCTAAATAAAATATAAAAAAAGGGATGGGGATGTAGCTTAGCTCAGTGGTTAAGCACCCCTGGGTTCAATCCCTGGTAGCAAAAAAAAAAAGTTATAAAAACATGGAATATAATTTGATCTAATTAAGAAAGACCTACTCATCTGATCTTTTTGCTATTTACTTATACTTTTTAAAAAATGTTTATGTCTTGTGGATGGATATATGTGAAGGTGAGATTTTTTGTGGCATATTTATATATGTACATAGGAAAGTCAGGTCAGATTCATTTCACTCTTCCCTTATCCCGTCCCTCTTCCCTCCTCCTCAATCCCCTTCATCTGATCCAAGGATCTTTTTCCTATTTTGATGGAATCAGCCCCTATTTTTCCTCCCCACATTTACTGCCTTATTTTGGATTAGCTTCCACGTATCAGAGAAAACATTCGTCTTTTGTCAATTTTTAAGGGTTTTTTCTTACTACTGATTTTTGAGATCTTTAAAAGTATGTATTCTGGATACAGATCAGTTATGTGATTTGTAAATATTCTATTGGAGTGGCCTATCTTTTCATTCTCATAAAATATCATTCAAAGAGCAGTTCTTAGCCAGGCATGGTGGTGCACACCTGTAATCCTAGCAGCCCAGGAGCCTGACACGGAAAGATTGAGAGTTCAAAGCCAACCTCAGCAATTTAGGGAGACCCTAAGCAATTCAGTGAGACCCTGTCTCTAAGTAACATATAAAAAAAGGGATAGGGATGTGGCTCAGTGGTTGAGTGCCCCTGGGTCCAAGCCCCTGTACCAAAAAACAAAATAAATAAGCAAAAATAAAAACAAAGAGCAGTTTTATTTTTCTATTACTGATTTCTAATTTAATTACACTGTGATCAGAAAATGTAATTAGTATGACCAAAAATCTTTAAAATTTATTGAGAAGGCAGGACATTGTGTTATACTCCTATAATCCCAGCTATTTGAGAGACTGAGGCAAGAAGATCACAAATTCAGTTCCAGCCTGAACAACTTAGTAGGACCCTGTCTGAAAATAAAAAATAGAAAAGGCTGAGGATGTAGCTCAGTGGAATGCCCTGAATTCAATCACCTATACCACAAAAAAAAAAAAAAAAAAAAAAATTGAGAATTGTTTTTTGACCCAGAATATGGTCTATCACTTGATAGGTGTTCCATGTATACTATAAAAGGATGTTTATTATGCTGTAGTTGGAAAGAGTATTCTATAGTCATCTGTTAGATTGAAATGGTTGATAGTTTTGTGGCAGGGAAGGAAATGCCATAAGGTCTCGTTCCACTTCTCAGATAATTCAACCATTATTTGGTTTATCAGCTAGAACTGGTCACATGACCCTACCTAACAGCATGGAGCTGGGAAATATGGCAGAGGAAATGGAGATAGCACAACAGCCAGGCCTGACTCATAATGGAGGCAGAAACCACCTTTCTAAATAACACAGCCCCAGGAGAAGAGATCTGGAATCATAATGCCAAATGCATTTCTGAAGTTTCTTCTCAAACTTTTCTCAGAGTAAAAGTAAGCCTTAGTTTGCTGTAAGCTCTGGTTCCTGCCCCAACTCATTTCTTCTTTCTTTTTCTTTCTTTCTTCTTTCCTTCCTTCCTTCCTCCTTCCTTCCTTCCTTCCTTCCTTCCTTCCTTCCTTCCTTCCTTCCTTCCTTCCTTCCTTCCTTCCTTCTTTTTTAGTACCATGGATTGAACCTAGGAGTGCTTTGCCACTGAGCTACACCCCCAGTCCTTTGTGTTTTTTATTTTGATACGAGGTCTTGCTAAGTGACTTAGGCCCCACTGAATTGCTAAGGTTGGCCTTTAACGTGCAATCCTCATGCAGCAGCCTCCCAAATTGCTGGGATGATAGGCATGCATACCATACCCCACTCCCACTCATTTCTTTTTGTGTGATCTTTAGTCCTGATTAAGTAAAATATTTTACTCTTTCATTTCTTAGATTGGGATTGTGTGTGTGTGTGTGTGTGTGTGTGTGTGTGTGTGTGTGCAGACATGTACATGCATGTTTGTATATATTTTAGAGTCCTCTCTGTTCCCAGGAAATTACAGGAACTAATCATCAAATATGTTGACTTTGAGTTAACCAGGAATGAAGGACAAGCACAAATATCATTGGCATTTACTGGTTTATCTTAGATAAGAATTTCTATCTTTTGAGAGGCTTTTATAACTCTTTCTGGTAAATCCTTCAACTAGCTGCCTGTGCTCAATTTGGACAATAAATAGTGATCTTGGTGCCTCATACAAAGATCCTATTATTTATGACTGACAACCTTAGCAATCCCATCGATCAAACTGTAAAGCAACTTCTGGGAACCCACTGAGCAATAAATCTTGCTCCTATGATTATCTCCTTTCAAGCCTCCTTAAAGGGGTCCTAAGCTTTGTGAAGAGCCAGAGATGGAGGTTGAGGACACAAGGCTGACCCCAAGAACTTTAGACATAATACTGAATCCCCCAAAACTCCATCTATTTATTTATTAGGGTTTCCCATTATTCTTTGTTTCGTGGCAGACACACACACACCCTTGCATGTTCTCTGACTGGGTAAGGAACAAATTTCTTCAACTCCTTATCTCTCTCTTCTAGAGTTCAGACCTGTATATTCCTCTCCACTTAGATATCCCAAAGAACTGAGCATGGTGGCACACACTTGCAATTCCAACAACTCTGGGGGCTGAATCAGGGGGATCTCAAGTTTAAGGTCAGCAGGGACAACTTAGTAAGACCCTCTCTCTAAATAAAAATAAAGAAGGGCTGGGAATGTAGCTCAATGCCCTAGGGTTAGGTCCTCAGTACTATCCAAAAATGTACATATCCTATAGACACATTTTAAATGTTTAAGTTTCATCTCTTGATAACTTCACCATTAACCAGCTCTCCACCTAACCAAATCAACTTCTCTTCAAGTCTCCCTTCAGGAAATAGTACCAGTGGCTTTAACTAAACCCCTAGAGGTGGTTCTTGGCATTGACTTTTTCCTCATGCCAGTATATCACTAGGTTCTATAAATTCTATCAACCCCAATACCATATAGTATTAATTCTACAAAGCAGCTATTCCCCAAAGCAGAAGTTTTTTGTAAGATTAAATTAAATTGTGTAGAGAAACTGATTAACACAAAGTAGGTGCTCAGCATCTACTAACATTATCTTCTTGCCATCCTTATCAAATGGCCATGAGGCATGGGGAAGGAAGGGTCAAGGCCCAGCTGGCTGTCCTTTCTCTGTATGTATAAACTGGGCAGAGCAGCATGAGTTTCTCTGTATCTGTTATCTGTATTTGTGGGACCCCTTACTGTGAAATTTTAACTTTAATTTGAATTTTTCATTTCTTTCTAAAATATCTTCAAAAGGATTAAATCAATTAAATGCAATTTTTTCTTTTGACTTGCTCTCTTGCCATAATTTCATGCTTACACAAAACTTGCAAAAATAGCACCAAAAACTCTAAGATTTTAAGATTCCCCCAGATTTTAATATTTTATTTGCTTTCTAAACCATGTGAAAATCAGTTACAGATATGGTGCCCTCTTACCCCTAATACTTTAATTTACATTTCCTAAAAGCAAGAAAATTTTCTTAAATCACCACAGTAAGTTTGTTGAAATATGAAGAACACAATACAATATTTTTATTCTTTTATTAATACAATTCTTTTATTAATCTTTGGACCTTCACATTTTGTCAATTGTCCTAATTAATTCCTTAGCAAAACAAATCCCCAAACATACACTGAGTTCAGTTGCTGATGTAACTTTGAACTTTTTCCTCATGCCAGTATATCACTAGGTTCTATAAATTCTATCAGTCCCAAAGTTCTTTAACTTTGAACAGTTCCTCAATCTTTGTATTTAATGACATTGATATTCTGGAAGAAAACAAGTCAGTTATTTCGTAGACTGTCACCATGGATTTGTCTGATACTTACTCATGAACATATTCAAATTATGTACACATGATAGGAATGGTACAGACATGAGGTTGTCTTATTCTCAGTGATGAAATCGTTTTAAGACAAAATTATATTGGATATATAGAAGATTACATAGCATGTAAATAGTAGAAATTGCCTATTCAGACTGAAGAAGTTGGAAGAACTACCTATAGGTCTTCAAAGAATGTCACTCAAGGCTTATCCTCCCTTTAAAGGATCCAGGTGACTCTCAAAAGAAGTCATTTGTTTTCCAGCATTATATAATTCAACTGTGGACAAAAACTACACCTAGGAGTTAAATCAAATAGAAAATGCAAGTGGTATTCCCCGTAGTCTTCAGCCTCCCTTGACTTTATACTTTTAAGTCATAAAGATACTAAAAATATCAAGATTACAAGCACAGTTATGGGGGCAGGGAGGCAGGTGTGAACAGCCTATTACTACTTAAGTCATTCAAAAGCATCTTTAGTCTCTAATGTTTCAAAATCTTAGACGTAATACTTAAGGAAGAAAATAGTTATAATCTTGTGAATAAGTTTATGCTAATGTGAATTAATTTATAACTGGTATAGTAATAACACTTAAGATTACACAAAGATATTGATGTGCTTTGGTTAATGTACATTTGTATACGCATATACCTAAACATCAAAAATTAAAAATAGAATTCAAAATCAGGGAATGGGAGTATAGCCCAGTGGCAGAATGTGTACTTAGCATGCATGAGTCCCTGGGTTCAATGCTCAGCATCATCAGAACAAAACAAAACAAAAATCAAGAACTATACAATAACACAGCATGTGACTTTTGAGTGGTCTCTATACTTTACTAAAAAAATACCTGGGCTGGGCTATAGCTCAGTGGTAGAGCACTTGCCTAGCGTGTGTAAGGCACTGGGTTTGATCCTCAGCACCACATAAAAATAAATAAATAAAACAAAGGTATCGTGTCCACCTACAACTAAAAAAATTTTTAAAAAAACAAATACTAAGAACATTAGATAAGCTTTGCACATTTTTCTAAATTCAGACAATTGACAGTTCTTAGAGAACAAAGGAAATAGGTGGTAGAAAAAAATTCCATACTTGTTTTAACTGAACCATGAAAAGTAAGCTCTCTAAGATATTATTGAAATGTTTCCAAATTAGAAAACAATGGTTTATTTTTTCGCTTTTAGATAATTGCTGAGTTCAAAGTCTATCGTGAATTCCGGAGTTAACATAAATTATGTCAGCAGTATAGATTTTTATTGTCATGACATCCTTGTCCTTATCAGCAATAAAAGCTATATTGAGGGCTGGGATTGTAGCTCAGCGGTAGAGCGCTTGCCTCGCATGCGTGAGGCCCTGGGTTCGATCCTCAGCACCATATATAAATAAATAAATAAAACAAATGTCTATTGACAACTAAAAAATATTAAAAAAAAAAAGCTATATTGATTTTTTTTGCACTGCTGAGAATTGAACACAGTGCCCCTAACATGCTAGGCAAGCACTCTATCACTGAGCTACACCCCCCAACCCAGCAGTATTGATTTTTAAGTTGGCACATGTTCCTGTATCTGGAATGAAATAAAAAGTAACATTACTTTCTTCATCCTGAGCCAAACTATATTCTTTATCCTTTCTTTTAAGACTCAATAAATGTGAAGATAATATTGGGTTTTCTTTTTAATGAATTAAATTTTAAAAAATCTGACACATCACCAGATGAGAACTCATCCAACCAGTCTCCTACGCCACTTTCAGCTACAGCTCAAACAATGACAGTAGATGTTAATCAAAAATATAATGCAGAACCAAACTCAAAGAAAGGTTATTAAGGTGCCAGTTAATTTTAACATAATGCTATTCTCTATTCATGGGCTAATTATATAAAAATAAATTACCATTGTATAGTAAACATAGGAAATCTCCATTAAATAGAATATTCAGGAAACCAGATAAGTTTCCTGGATGAAATGATCAGTGTATTAGCAATGATTATGCACCATGCAGGAGTGACTAGATTACCCAAAAGTCACTTGTAGTGGAAAGTGGGGGAAAGAACAATACTGGAATGCCAACTAATTCCTTTAAAATTTTAGACTTGGAAGAGCCATTAACACAATCAAGGGCTTTTTTAAAAAAATTTTATTTATTTATTTATTCTACTTAGGTATACATGATAGCAGAATGATTCATTGTACACAGATGGAGCACAACTTTTCATTTCTCTGGTTGTATGTGATGTAGAATCACAACATACATGTAGTCATACATAAAGCTAGGGCTATGATGTCCATCTTATTCCATTATCTTTACTGTCCCCATGCCCCCTCCCCCACTGCCACACTTGTGACCAATTTTCCTCCATTCTTCCCATGTCCTCCCCCACATTATGGATCATCATCCACTTATCAACGAGTACATTTGGCATTTGGTCTTTTGGGATTGGCTTACTTCACTTAGGATGATATTCTCCAACTCCATCCATTTACCTCCAAATGCCATAATTTTATTTTTTATTGCTGAGTAATATTCCATTGTGTATATATACCACAGTTCCTTTATCCATTCATCTATTGAAGGGCATCTAGGTTGGTTCCACAGTTTAGCTATTGTGAATTGAGCTGCTATAAACATTGTAGTGGCTGCGTCACTATAGTATGCTTTTTTTTTAAGTCTTTATAGACCAAGTCTTTAGAGTATAGACCAAGTAGTCTCCAAGTTTTCTAAGGAAATTCCATACTGCTTTCCAGATTGGTTGCACCAATTTGCAGTCCCACCAGCAATGTATGAGTGTACCTTTTCCCCCACAACCTCGCCAACACTTAATGTTGTTTGTATTCTTCATAACTGCCATTCTGACTGGCATGAGATGAAATCTTAAAATAGTTTTGATTTGCATTTCTCTAATTGCTAGAGATGTTGAACATTTTTGTATATGTCTATTGATCAATTGTATATCTTCTTCTGAAAAGTGTCTGTTCAGCTCCTTGGCCCATTTATTGATTAGGTTGTTTGTTTTTTTGGTTTTAAGTTTTTTGAGTTCTTTATATATCCTGGAGATTAGTGCTCTATCAGATATGCGTGTGGCAAAGATTTGTTCCCAGAATGTCGGCTCTCTGTTCACTTCATTGATTGTTTCTTTTGCTGAGAAGAAGCTTTTTAGTTTGAGTCCATCCCGTTTATTGATTCTTGATTTTACTTCTTGTGCTATAGGAGTCTTGTTAAGGAAGTAAGGTCCTAATCTGACATGATGAAGATTTGGGCCCATTTTTTCTTCTGTTAGGCATAGGGTCTCTGGTCTAATTCCCAGGTCCTTGATCCACTTTGAGTTGACTTTTGTACATGGTAAGAGATAGGGGTTTATTTTCATTTTGCTGAATATGGATTTTCAGTTTTCCCAGCACCATTTGTTGAAGAGGCTATCTTTTCTCCAGTGTATGTGTTTGGCTCCTTTGTCTAGTATAAGGTAACTGTATTTATGTGGGTTTGTTTCTGTGTCTTCTATTCTGTACCATTGGTCTACTTGTCTATTTTGGTGCCAATGCCATGCTGTTTTTGTTACTATAGCTTTGTACTATGATTTAAGTTCTGGTATTGTGATGCTTCCACTTCACTCTTCTTGCTAAGGATAGCTTTGGCTATTTTGGGTCTCATATTCTTCCAAATGAATTTCATGATTGCCTTTTCTATTTCTATAAGGAATGACATTGAGATTTTAATTGGAATCTCATTGAATGTATATAGCGCTTTGGATAGTGCAGTCATTTTGACAATATTGATTCTGCCTATCCAAGAGTATGGGAGATTTTTCCATCTTCTAAGGTCTTCTTCAATTTCTTTCTTTAGTGTCTTGTGGTTTGCATCGTAGAGGTCTTTCACCTCTTTTGTTAAATTGATTCCCAAGTATTTTTTTTGAGGCTATTGTGACTGTAATAATTTTCCTAATTTCTCTTTCAGAGGGTTTATCACTGATATATAGAAATGCAATTGATTTATGGGTGTTGATTTTATATCCCGCTAGTTTGCTGAAATCATTTATTAATTCTAGAAGCTTTCTGGTAGAATTTTTTGGATCCTCTAAGTATAGAATCATGTCATCTGCAAATAATGATAGTTTGAGTTCTTCTTTTCCTATTTGTATCCCTTTAATTTCTTTCGTCTGTCTAATTGCTCTGGCTAGTGTTTCAAGGACTATGTTGAATAGCAGTGGTGAAAGAGGGCATCCCTGTCTAGTTCCCATTTTTAGAGGGAATGCTTCCAATTTTTCTCCATTTAGAATGATGTTGGCCTTGGGTTTAGCATAGATAGCTTTTACAAAGTTGGGGTATGTTCCTACTGTCCCAAGTTTTTCTAGCATTTTGAACATGAAAGGGTGCTGTATTTTGTCAAATGCTTTCTCTGCATCAATTGATAAAATCATATGACTCTTATCTTTAAATCTATTGATGTGATGGATTACGTTAATTGATTTCCATATGTTGAACCAACCTCGCATCCCTGGAACGAACCTCACTTGATCATGGTGTGCTATTTTTTTGATATGTTTTTGTATGCAATTTGCCAGAATTTTATTGAGAATATTTGCATCTATGTTCATAGATATTGGGGATATTGGTCTAAAATTTTCTTTCTTTGATATGTCTCTGTCTGGTTTTGGAATCAGAGTGATACTCACCTCATAGAATGAGTTTGGAAGGGTTCTCTCCTTTTCATTTTATCTATGTTCATGAAATAGTTTGAGGAGTATTGGTATTAATTCTTCTTTGAAGGTATTGTAGAACTCGACTGAGAATCCATCTGGACCTGGGCTTTTCTTGGTTGGCAGACTCTTGATGATATTTTCTATTTCCTTACTTGAAATTGATCTGTTTAAGTTGTGTATGTCCTCTTGGTTCAGTTGGGGTAGGTCATATGCTTCTAGAAATTTGTCAGTGTCTTCAGGGTTTTCTATTTAACTGGAGTATAAATTTTCAAAGTAGCTCTAATTATCTTCTGTATTTCAGTAGTGTCTGTCATGATATTTCTTTTCTCATCATGAATTTTAGTAATTTGGGTTTTCTCTCTCCTTTTTGTTAGGGTGGCAAAGGGTTTGTCAATTTTGTTTATTTTTTCAAGAACCACCTTTCTGTTTTGTCAATTTTTTGAATTGTTTCTTTTATTTCAGTTTCATTAATTTCAGCCTTGATTTTTTTTTTAATTTTAATTTTTTTATTTATTTTTCTCAAAAGTTGAATTTAAATACATGTTATCAAACATAACAGGAAAAAAACAAATTTTCAGAAGCTGTACACACTATTCACTGAAAATATTTGTTAAGGCAAATAGAAAAAAAAATTATTACAATCATAATTTTTCTAAATTTGCACAAAATTATAAGCAGATTACATTCTTCATATTAAACATCTTTATATGCACTTTCAATGAACAGTATATATATATATATTTATATATATTTTTTATCAACCATCTTTACTATACCCAATCCCCTTTCCTACCCCCCACCTCCCCCATGTCGTGTCCAGTGTTTCTCTATTTCTATTATATTTCCCATTCCCACCTCCCTTATTCATTAGCATCCACTAATCAGAGAGACCATTCGGCATTTGGTTTTTTGGGATTGGCTTACTTCACTTAGCATAATGCTTTCCAGTTCCATCCATTTGCCTGCAAATGCCATAATTTTATTCTCTTTTATTGCTGAATAATATTCCATTGTGTATATGTACCACAGTTTCTTTATCC
>PVHX01017739.1:28958-39271 GCA_004024805.1 Geosciurus inauris | reverse complement strand
TTTTTTTTTTTTTTTTTTTTTTTTTTTTTTTTTTTTTTTTTTTTTTTTTTTTTTTTTTTTTTTTTTTTTTTTTTTTTTTTTTTTTTTTTTTTTTTTTTGGTACTGGAGATTGAACTCAGGGGCACTCGACCACTGAGCCACATCCCCAGCCCTATTTTGTGTTTTATGTAGAGACAGGGTCTCACTGAGTTGCTTAGTGCCTCGCCGTTGCTGAGGCTGATTTTGAAATCGTGATTCTCCTGTCTCAGCCTCCCTAAGTGCTGGGATTACAGGCTTGCGCCACCGCGCCCGGCTGAGTTTTTTCTCTTTTATTCTTCATTTTGCTAAAGATTTATCCACTTTGCTTACTTTTAAAGAAACAACTCGGGGCTGGGATTGTGGCTCAGTGGTAGAGCGCTTACCTCTCATGCATGAGGCACTGGGTTCGATCCTCAGCACCACATAAAAATAAATAAATAGGGGCTGGGATTGTAGCTCAGCGGTAGAGCGCTTGCCTCGCATGCGTGAGGCCCTGGGTTCGATCCTCGGCACCACATACAAAGCAATGAAATAAAGATATTGTGTCCATCTACAACTAAAATTAAAAAAATAAATAAATAAAAAATAAATAAATAAATAAATAAAGATATTGTGTCCATCTTCAACTAAAAAAAAAAGTAAAAAAAAAAAAGAAACAACTCTAGGTTTCATTGATCGTTTCTTTTGCATTTCTAGTCTTTGTTTTGTTTATTTCTGTTTTGATCTTTATTATATCCTTCCTTCTAAATTTTGGTCAAGTTTGTTCTTGTTTTTCTAGTATTTTGAGATGTGTCTTTAGTTTCTTTATTTAGGATATTTTTTCCATTTTGATATAGGCATTTATTGTTATAAACTTTGTTCTTAGAACTGCTTTTACTGCACCTATAAGTTTGAGTATGTTGTTATTTGTTTTCATTGTCTAAAAATATTTTTTAAAAACTTTCCATGGACCCATTGGTTAATCCAGAGTATGTTGTTGATTTCCCTGTGTTTTTGACTTTTCTGAAATTCCTCCTGGTGGTACTTTCTAATTTTAAACTATTATGATTGAAAAAGATACTGGACAGGCTGTCTGGCATGGTCCCAGAGCAGGCTTACTACTAGAATTCTCAGGCAGCTGGCCCAGTGCTTCGATCAGGAGGTGAGTAGGCCTGGCACCTGAGTCCATAGTGTTTGACCTAAAGCCTGAAGCCTTTGGGGTGGACCTGTTAATAGGTCCTGCCTTGGGGGGGGTGGACTTAGAAACTGGGTCCATGAGGACAGCCCTGGAACCTGCACATCTGGGAACCAGCCAATATCCTGGGTCCACTGGTGCTGACCTGATACTTAAGCTTAAGTCATCAGAGTCTGGCTAGGTACTGGATTGGGCCTGTGCCTTGTCCACTGACTTAAGCCTAAGCCAAATTCCACTGTGCTGTCGTGACTCTGTGCAAGCCTGGAACCTAAGTCCATAGCATGGGTCTGGTTCTATGAGCCACAGTTGCTGGCCTATAGATTGAATATTCAGGAAATGTTGTAAGGTTTCTGTGGTGTCCAGACTGGCACAGAATCTACTGGAGTAGGCCTGACCCTAGGTTGTGTGTAGCAGATCTGGACTGTGACTTCTTTGGATGCTGGGCAACAGGCAGCAGTCAGAAATCTCAGGCCATCCTGATTCTGAAGTTGGGTCCATGGGGGTTAGTCTAGAGTAGGTGCTGACCTGGTTCCTGGAGCCAGTATGACTGTCCTGGAGCCAGGGAACAGGGAGACTGACTTAGAGACTACGTCTGCTGGTGCTAGACTAGAGGCTGAGTGTGCAAGTGTTAGCAAAGCATTTAGGTCCATGAACCCTGGCCTGGGTCCTGGCCTAAGATACACCCCTCGGACCTCAGGGACACTCCTTGGACCTGAGTACGAGGGGAAATCTGGAGCCTGAGTCCAGTCTCGTGTTGTGATCTATTTCGACAGGCTTGGATTCTGAATGTGCCTGGAGTATGGTGTCCTAGGGCCTAGTCTAGAGGATGAGGCCATGGGGACTGATTTGGCACTGAGAAGACCTAGAGCCTGTGTTGTTAGATGTCTGCCTGGTGTTTGGGACTAAGGGTGTCAATCTGGCACTGGAGCAGGCCCAACGCCTGGGACTACAGGGACTGGCCTGGTATTGATGGAGTTTGGAGCTGTATCCTCAGGGGTTAACCTCAAGGCTGGGTTTGCAAGGTGCCCTGATGACTAAGGCTTCAGGGGCTGCCTGGTGCTGGGGCAGTCCTGAAGCCTGGGACAATAGGGGGCTGACTTAGTGTTGGAGGTAGTTTATGGCCTGGAGATTCTAAGTCAGGCCTGTCCCAGAAACCTGCTTCTGTAAGGGCTAGTGTGGCACTAAGGCTGTTCCATAGCCTGAGGCTACTAGGTTCAGCCTGACACTGGCATAGGTTTGAGTCTCATAAGACTGAGTCTGCCGAACAGGGCTAGAGCCTCTGGATTGTGGAATCCTGTGTAGTTTAGGATAGGGCTTGAGATTTCAGTCCAAGCACATCAACTTGGAGCCTGGTGCCGCTGGGGCCATCCCTGGTGTTGGCCTGGAAGCATGTGGCCATGGGGACCAGTGTGGCCCTGGGAGAAGTCCAAAGCCTGAGGCTGCTGTATTTAACCTGGTATCCAGGCAGTCCGGAGCCCGAGCCCATTGGAATTAGCCCAGCATGGTGGATGATCTGCAACCTATCCCCTGAAGCTGACCTGATTGGGGGGCGGGGGTGGCTACAGAACAAGTCTGCCACACAGGCTTCGCACCAGGGCAGTCCTCACAGCTAAGTCCATGAGTACCAGTCTGTTGCCTGGTGCTGGGACAGGCCTATTGTTGGGATCTGAGGCAAAGTCTGGTGCTCGTTTCACTCTTTCTTACACATGGAAGATCTGCCTTTCCACACTGTACTACCTGGCATTGGGAGAGGGATATCATGGGTAAGGATATTAAAACTGCCCTTCCTACACACTTCACTGTGTCTTTTCTTATTTCTGTTATACCCAGATGCTGTAATCTCTCACCTGGTTTCTGTAGCTTTTCTGAAGGTATTTCAGGGTACAAATAGTTGTTCCAATTATTGTTTCTGCAGGGGGACAGCTGCTGGAGATTCGTTTTCCACCATCTTGCTGATGTCCATCTTCAATCCTCTAATTTCTGTAGTGCACATGTTAATAGTCTGGTTTTATTTCTGATTTTGGTGATTTGTTTTTTGTTCCTTTTGGTATGGGAATTAAATCCTGGGGAACTGAGCCACCAAGCCACACATCTAGTCCATTTTTTTATTTTTTTATTATGAGACAGGGTCTCACTGAGTTGCTTAGGGCCTGGCTGAATTGCTTAGATTGGCTTTGAATTTGTGATCCTCTTGCTTCAGCCTCCTGAGCTGCTGGGATCACAGGTGTGCGCCATTCTACCCAGCTTTTTTTTTCTCCCCTTTATTTAGTCAGTTTAGTTACATTTGATCACCTTTATTAACTCTTAAAGAACAATTTTTGTTAGATTTTCATCTGTTGTTAACCTTTTTATGTTATTTATTTTTGCTTTATCTTTATGGAGTCTATTTGACAGTCTCTTTTATGAGAGGGATATGGAGACTATAGAATTCCAAGTAGTTACTGATATAATTGTATTTAAATTTCCCATTTTGCTATTTGTGTTCTATATTTCTTCTGTAGTTTCTTGATTTTTCTTCTCTTAACTGGCTTCTTTTTATTAAATAAACATATTCCAAGGAAGAATATTAGTCTTCCTACTTTTCCAGCTGTAGTTTTTGTTCTATTACTGGTTGCTCTAGGGATCACAATATGCACCCTATTTTATCTCAGTCAGCTTCACATCAATACTAACTTAATTCCTGCGAAATATAGAAACTTGCCACTAATGCTTCATTTCCTTCCTCTTTCTTTGTGATCTTATTGTTATATACATATTATATGCATATATGTTATAAGTTATCAAAGTAGTACTTAATTATTGTGTTAATCATATATCTCTAAGTTATTAAGAAATAATTTGGGAAATGAACTCCAGAATCTTTTATATTAACTAACATTTCATAGCATTTCCTTACTATTTATTTCTTTCTATGAATTTGACTCACTTGTTGAAGGAATTTTTTTTTGCAACTGAATGTCCTAAATATTGTGCCAGGAGCAATGGCACATGCCATAATCCCAGCTTCTTGGCAGGCTGAGGCAGGAGAATCATAAGTTCCATCAAGGTCAGTCTCACTAACTGAGCAAGACTCTGGGTTCAATCCCCAGTGCCCCTTCCCCCCAAAAAAACATCCAAAAAACAAAAAGAAAAAAAAAATCAAGCTCATGTGCCAGCAACACACTCTAAATTTTCATCTGGGATTACATATTTTTCCCTTCATGTTTGAAGACTTATTTTTGCCTTATGTGGAATTCTGGCATTTCCCTCCTTCTTTTGATATTTTACTACACTTTGATTCTCCAGAGCCTGCTAATACCTGGCAAATAATGGTATAATCAGTTTATGTACCTGTTAAATAAGTGAAAGAACCGTGTAGTATTTAAATTATCTCATGGGGAGCCATGGGATGACTGGCTTGGATTTTTTTTTTTTTTTTTTTTTGTGGTACTGGGGATTGAACCTTTGCATGTGAGGCAAGTGCTCTCCCAACTAAGCTATATCCCCTTGAATTTATCTTTCCTGTTTTGTCCGTCACGCTGGGACCATCTCCATTCTTAGCACAACAGGAGCTGGTGGCAATGTGATGAAGCTTGGTAAGTGAGGATAGTCTATGATTTCTTAACTTGTGTTTTCTTTCCCTTCTTCCTAGAATATGAATGACATCATGATAAGGTATGTGTGGGATACAGGGATGGTCCTTTTGTGTGGTAAGAAGAGATTTGTAATTAGTAGAATTATCTGGTATTCAGTTAAAATATAACATCTCCCAGGTCAGGGAAATTTAGATGTTATATTACTTAAATTTCTAGTCACAAATCAGGGTTTGAGTATTTTATAGACTAGATGGTTCTATGGTGGGAACTTGGGTTGTGGGAGTCAGAGTTTGAATCAATAGTAATACTTGGGATAAGGTGTTCCAAAATCAGGCCCCCTGTGGCACCAACATTTATTCCCCTTATGTGCCTACTTCTAGCTCTGGTAGCAGTTTTAGTGGCTGCTTTATTTATTGTATGCAAGATCTGTCTTCTTTGTCTGATAAGTACTCAGAATTACTTGTTGGGACAATTCCTGGATGTTTGTATTTTTTCTCCTGCGAATAAAGGACACCAAGCACATTTTTGTGATTTCTATTTAGATTTTCACAAACAAACTTGAATCTCTGGTAATGATATTTTGGTCCTGGGGCAAATAGTTGATCCATGTGGATCGCATTCTTATGGAAAGGTGGCATCTTGGTGTCTGAAAGTACACACCTGCCCAGCAGCATTAAGCTCTTTCCAGAAACGTGGAATTCAGACTACTATTAGCTTGGTGTTCATAATATCCCTTGCCTAACATTTATCATTTTCCCCAGAGAATATGAAACCTCAGATGTCACCTGAGATCCTCCCTATTAGCAATAAGCTCTGAGCATCTCCAGATATGATTCCTCCATTTCTTATTTCCCAAACACTGAGGAGCCAGGACCTGCAGTCTTAGTTTTTGAACATTTTCCTGGGAACCCACATTCATAGCAGTGACTTTTCCTCATGTTCTTTTTTCTTAACACCAGAGTTTTGTTTTGAAATCCGATATTTCATCATTCCCTGTGGGTTCTAAGAGGTAGAGAGAGAGGAGCAACTTGTTTCATTTTAGAATGGAGAAACTGTTCTTCTAAGAGGATAAGACCCTTCCAAGATCACAAAGAAAGTAAGCAGGGAGGAGACCATGAAATATTTCTTAGGAGTTCAGAGTTAGGAATCTTCCCTCCCCTTCTCAGGATCCTTGACAAGGAGAGTTCAAGTGCATCAATGGGGTGAAATGATGGGAAGATGGTGTTGCTGGGATGGGAGAGGGCACAAGGTCTGAAGAGTGGGTCAACTTTTTCCATATCTAGGTGTAAGAACTTCGTGCTGAAGAAGCCAAAAACTTTCCCCAAGGAACAAAGAAGAGTATTCCAAGCTCCTGATCTGAGAGGGATGCTGCAGGTGTCTCAAAGTGAGAACAGCTGGGTTAAGTGTGGCTGTGCAGTTCTAGTGGTGGCAAGAGCTAAATGGGGAAGAGGGTGCGGTTTCTAGGTATAGGTAGAGGAGACGAGGGAGAGTGGACCCTGTGTGTTCACAATGTGATCATATTTAATGGGGAGTGGCCTCCATCCTCGCTTGCTAGTTTATTGTCCTGTGCTAACCTTTGTCCATTCCCTGATCTGGAGAGGGAATGGATTTCAGTGCTGACACCTTTGTTTGCATTTCATATTATGAATTTTTATCATTTCAGAGCTGACAGATGTTCAACGCTACTGGGGTAAGCAGAAATTATAGTATCATAAGCCACACTCTTCTCCACCTCTTTCAGAATTGATTTCTCTGGTAGTTCTCATGTTTTAAGACCCATGTTTTGCCTTCCAACAGTCACTCACATATCTTGTTTCTGTCATGTCCTATCTCTATGACTTCTGTATGTTTCTTTCACTTCTTAAGTTCTTCTCAGGGTTCCTTTTATAATATCACAAATAAGGCTAATTCATATCTCTCACATGACTCTGTAATTTTTCTACAGTTCACCTGACACTGTCTCCAAGCAACAATCCAAATATTGTCATTTCTAAGGATCAGAGACAATTAAGATATGTAAGCCAATACTCGCGCAGGCGTGGGAATTATCATGAAGGTGTTCTGGGCTACCCAGCTATCACATCAGGAAAACATTACTGGATGGTTGATGTGTCCAAGAAAAGTGCCTGGTATTTGGGGTTATGTGATGGAAGATATTTCGAATCTGCATTTTTCCCTGGACAAAGTAAAAATTATCAACCTAAATGTGGCTACTGGGTTATAGGGCTTCACAGATTTGAATATAGTGCTTATGGGGAGAATGCTGTCCGTGATCCCTTGACCTTGATCCTCTCTGTGACTGTTCCTCCACAACGTATTGGGGTTTTCCTAGATTATGAGGCCCGTGAACTTTCATTTTACAATGTTACAAACCATGGGTTTCTCATCTATAAATTCTCTAAATGTTCCTTTCCTGATGAAGTTTTTCCTTATTTCAATCCTGAGACGTGTCCAGAGCCCATGATACTACACTGACCAAGCTCTTGAAACATCTTATACCCTCACCCCATCTGTGCAGTGCCTCTGGCCTTGGTGTGCATTTCATGCACCTGAGCTCATCTGCACTATTTTAACTGCCTTTCCTTGCTGTCTTCAGCCTTTCTGTTGGTAAGTCTTTCACTCATAAGTGATATAAGGATATATAAATCCTCATATGAGTACTTATCCCAATATCATCTTTATCTCTTCTAGAGAGCCTTAATTCATCCTGTCCCATGTTTCCAAGGGAAAATGACCAATTACTCATTAAGTAAGCCCGTTATTAAGGTAACACCTCTGCCAAATCTTTAAAACTCCATTCTTTTTTGCCACTGACAGAAGATGAAGGAGAGTTTTCTACCACCTTTCTATGTTATTGAGGGCTATGCATAGGAGTCCCTCACTAAAGAATGAGCCCTTAACAGTATGTCAACTTATCCATGATGCTTCTTATTCAGCAAGGAATTAAGAAGAGCATGTCCTAAATGGTATATATTTAAAACAGGTGTTTTGTGTTCAGAGTACCTAAGTTCAGATTCTGTCCCTTTACATTAGCCGTGTAACCTTGAATAACAACAACAACAACAAAAAATGGATATGCTTATTTTTTAATAATGATTTCGGTTTAAAAATTGTACCTGATACTTTGGTCAGTGTGAGAAAATAAATGAAGTACAAAGTATCTTTTAAAGTGTCCAAGTGAGTATTTGTTCTATTAATTACTAGACAGCATCAGTTGTATCAGTATCCCATGAAACAGGTTGTGTGAAAGGGGAGCTAGGATTTTTACTGGAGTCTCATTTTTAGGTCCCAGATACTACTACCAAGACCACTTATGTGCTAAGTATATATTTGTATTTTACTTTTTCACAATTACAGGTGGTTTTTGTTCATTTTGTTTTTTTAATTCTGGTGCTGCCACGTGTTTGTCCCTCTCAAGTAAACGAAACTAAATTTTATGGGATTCAGATTACCATTTAAAATAAATAATCCTCATGAAACTCACTCCATGTAATATTGTGAAAATTAACCAACAGGATATTTTTAGTAACATGTTGTTTTTGATAAGAAGTAATCCATGGGTTGGGAGTAGCTCAGTAATAGAGTCTTGCCTAGCATTTGCAAAGCCCTGGAATTCAGTCCACAGCACCCAAACAACAACAACAACAAAAAATTTAAAAGTAAGAAAAAGTAATACTGTAGCCTGATGTCCATTCTTTTTTAGGTCCTTTTCACAATGATTAAAATAAATGATTTTTAAGACTATGTATTAGTTTCACCTTCAAAATCATTACACCCACTTTAAGAAATAAAATAACTAACTAGATTAAAGGATCACAGATTTTTAAATTTTAAACAAATTGTAGATAAAGTGTTTCTATATAATAAAAAATGTTAACTTCGGGCTGGGGTTGTGGCTCAGTGATAGAGCGCTTGCCTAGCATGTGTGAGGCACTGGGCTTTATTCTCAGCACCACATATAAATAAAAATAAAGGTCCACAGACAAAAAAAAAATTTTTAAATGGTAACTGTTGAGAATTTCTGGAACAGGGTGGTCCAATAGGAGGTGAGTGCGATGGTGCCAACGGAATCCGGAATCAGGCACCAGGAGACAGTGTTCATGAGACAGCTCAAAGGTTTATTGATTACAGGAGTTTATATACATGAGAGTGTCTAACCAGAGGATAACCTAATCAATTTTTAGCCAATTACCTAAAAGTCATGTCAGCTGGCAAGAAGCCAGGGCCAATATCTTCCAGTTAGCAAGAAGCTGGGGCTAGCTGGCAAGAGGCCAAGGTCAGAAGAGAAGTCCAGACATAACAGTTGGCAAAGAGCCGGGGCCAGGGGGAGAGAAGTCTCCGGGCACGTCAGTTGGCAAGGGGCTGGGGCCAAGTCTTGGTGTTCCAAGACCAGAGAGAACAGGGTGTTCCCGCCTGCTCAGCCTTGCAGCTCTCCCTGGAACCATATTTACGTGACCGGGTCCTCTAAGTAACCTATTTAGTCTTTTTTTCATACTTTTGTAGTAATTCTGTTTCATTGAAAGTCCTTTTCTCTGTTTTAAAATAAATTTTTATGTGTATTAATCACAGTGATACAGGTAGTTTGAAGTACATTTGAGGATTTTTCAACAGTAGTATGGTAAATATCTTTGCCTTTATTGTGATGAAGGAAAAAGTTTGTTCTTTGGTGAGCCCTTAGGGAATTGTTTCTGTGGTGAATGTTCATGTAAGGTGCGGTGGTATCCCCATGTGTTTTGACATTTTTGTTTCCAGTTCTTCCTTCTTCCCCAGCTGAACTCTAAGCTAGAGAGAAAAAAAAAGTAGCAGGAGGCCAGTCAAGTAGTATGTATTCTCAGCAATGCTTTGCCATAGGAATTCCCAAGTTCTTCAGCTTTGGGTGAATTTTGATGAAATATTCCAAGACAGACACTGTCCAACTGTGTGTGTGTGCATGTGTGCACACCCCCACCTCAGTACCCATCCATGGAAATTGGAGAAAATCAAACCTATGAATTTTCCCTTAAACTGTGCCTTCCTGTCACCCCATTGCTCTGATGACTGAGGTGCTCACACACTAGAAACAATTAGTACTATCTTAAGTTTTTGACAAGTGACTCTCCAAGGACGTTCATGTCTTTCCATGTACCAAAATACCCAGTACCCCAGTTAAGAATGAATTTTATAATTCCAAGGAAATTGTGTAAACAAGAGAAGAGAGGGATATACTGCAGGGCATCCACTTTCTGACAGAGGCTCCTGGCCCCATTAATGAAGACCTCTGTAGAACAGAAATGAAAAGAATATGAAGACTATGAATGATCTCATCTTCCATCTTTCTTCTTAGTAAGAGGCTGGAGAGGCGTTCTTCTTTTTTTTTTTTTTTTTTGGTACTGGGGATTGAACTCAGGGGCACTCAACCACTGAGCCACATCCCCAGCCCTATTTTGTGTTTTATGTAGAGACAGGGTCTCACTGAGTTGCTTAGTGCCTCGCCATTGCTGAGGCTGGCTTTGAACTCGCGATTCTCCTGTCTCAGCCTCCCTAAGTGCTGGGATTACAGGCTTGAG
>PVHX01017739.1:13086-28858 GCA_004024805.1 Geosciurus inauris | reverse complement strand
GAGGCTTTCTTCTTAGTAAGAGGCCTGGACTCAAATAGTCCAGTGAAAAACAACTGGATTTCTGTCCATCTGTGTATCAGTTCTAGAGTTTTCTCATCAGTTCTGAACCTCTGAATAGCATTCATACCCACTTGCATTTCTGAGGCCTTAGGACTGTACTGTGCCAAGAATTAGGCCCCATGGGAGGACTGAATGAGCTCTTCAACCTTTAGAATTACCCATGGACAATGTGCAGACTGTGTACCTCTAGCCACCACCAAATAGTGATCAGAAGTTTGTCAACCTGAGATTCTGAGATCCTCATTGCAATAAACATTGCATTTATCTGCATAGGATGCCAGTGACTCCATTTTGCCCAAACATAAAGCTACAGTTTCTTCATCCTGACTTCTAATATCCCCATGTTTTCCAATGCCAGGTACATTTTTATTTTCAGTGCCTGCAGTCACTGCGCCCCTCTGTGGTGCCTCTACTGAACTGTGTGTCCTCCCAGCCCAGGTAACTCATGTCTTTTCAGGAAAAGAAGTGGGACATTCTTTTTCTTCTCAGTATTGCTTTATCCCTGAGACCCTATAGGTACATCCTTGGACCTATTCCTATATAGTCGAGTTAGAGATATTTGTTGTAAGTAACCGTCTCCCATATACATGGAATCAGGTAAGTCAAAAAGCTACAGAGTAGAGCACTAAGGATGGATCTGTTTTTGTTCCAGTACAAAGGCAGTCTGGAGACAAAATTCCCTCTTTTGGGTAGGAACCTCTATTTGCATGAGCCTACCACCTTATGGAGAGTAATCTGCTTTACTCAAATTCTACTGTTTGAACCATCAACCTCATTTAAAAAACAAAAACAAACAACCTTTAAAGCAACATTTAGAGCATTTGACTAAATATTGGGTCATCTCATGGCCCAGCCAAGTTGACAAATAAAAATAGCCAATACAGGTTCACTCATCAATTGAAAACATAGGGTCAACACTCCAGCCCATAGACATGGGCAACAATTTTCTCAATAGGACCCCAAAAGCTCAGAAAACATGCCAAGAATTAGTAAATGGGATGAAAATGAAAAAGCTTCTATGCCGCAAAGGAAGCGATTAGGAATATGAAGACTCTACTGAATGAGAGAAAACTTTCCTATCTGCTCTTCTCACAGAGCATGAATATCTAGAATACATAAAGAACTCAGAAAGTGGCCCTACCTTCTGGGTCCACTGTGTTATCAATCCTGTTTTATAGGCACCCTGGAGAAGTGGGCTTAACCCTTCAGCCCTAAGCAAGGGCCTAGTCCCTGAGGCCTTGAGCAGCACCCTCATCCCTGAGATTTGTGGCATGGCAGGCTGGTCCAGTGAGCCTGAGAAAACCTCATTCCCCCAGGCCTATAATCTCTTGGCCCACCATGGGACTGGCAGCTCTGATGATCTCTGAATCACATTTAGTTCACTTTTCCATTTTCTTGAAGGGCGATACATGTTTGCAACCAAACAGCTCTGTTGTAACATCCTGTGAAGCCCAAATGTCCAATCTGCCTTTTTTGTTCTGTTTCTGTTCTCTTCAATCCCAGCTGGCAGTGTTTTTGCTAGCATATAACCACAGTTGCTCCTGGCTTCAGCTAAGATGACTGATTACTTGTGTGGTTCACATCCATAGTATCTTATCAGATTATTTTCCAGTCACATACATCCTTGGTGTTTTCATTAAAATAAACTTTCTCAGTTTTTGAAATACAGATTGGATGAGAATTTTTCTAAATCTTTAAGTTCTGTTTTTGTTTTTTCTTAATAATCCTTCAATTTATCTCTCTCCACTTATATTTTACTATAAATATTAAGGAAAAATCTGGCTGCACCTTCAAAGCTTTGCCTCAAAATTTCTTCAGTTAACCAAGTTTATCACTTGCAGTTGCCACTTTCCAAAAAACACGAGAACCCAATTAGAAAGCTTTTATCACTTTTTAACAAGAAGTGTCTTTCTTCCAGTTTCCAATATCATGTTCCTCATTTATATCTGAGCCTCACCAGAATCAGCTATAACATCGATATTCCTACCAACAAAATTGTTAAAGAAATCTAAGCTTTTGCTAGCATGCACCTCAAAATTTTCTCAGCCTCCATCAATCATCCAGTGCCAGTGCTACTTCCACATATTTAGGTATTTGTTACAGCAGCACCCCAAATGTATCTAAGTCTTCTAGGGATACCAAAACAAAATATCATGCACTAAGCGGTTTTAATAATAAGAATTTATTTTCTGACTGTCCTGGAGACTGGCAGTTCAAGATCAAGGTGTCCACAGGTTTGATTTGTCCTGAGGCCTCTCTTTGTAGTTTGCAGATGACCACTTTTTCTATGTGTCCTCACATGACCTCCTGTGTTTGCACACATCCTTGGTGTTTCTCCATCTTTTTAAAAGGTCACCAGTTATTTTGGATTAGAGCCCCATCTTCATGACTGCATTTAAGCTTAATCACATCTTTAAAGACCCTTTATCCAAATGTAATCATATTTGGAATTAGGGCCATAACAAATGAATTTGAAAGAACACAATTTATTCTATAAAAGCTACCATATTCCACAACACCTTCATCTTGGTGAATTATATGAGAATCCAAAATGATATGATCACTTCGAATGGTACAATCACTCCAGAAAAAAATCTGGCCATTGGTTGTAACTATATAACTATATCAATAAATAAATATATATACATATATATTCCACTGATTTCTCTCTGGTTCAAATATGGTGCATTAAAAAATTTCCTAGGAAACCAACTTAGGTGATCCCTTTCTCCTTCAGGGATTCTTATTCTCTTTCATTTTCCAGATAATTTCAAAAAATAATTTCTTCTCTAGCCAGGCACGGTGGCGCACAGCTGTAATCCCAGCACTTTGGGAGGCTGAGACAGGGGAATCACGAGTTCAAAGCCAGCCTCAGCTACAGTGAGGCACTATGCAACTCAGTGAGACCCTGTCTCTACATAAAACACAAAATAGGGCTGGGGATGTGGCTCAGTGGTCGAGTGCCCCTGAGTTCAATCCCTAGCACCAAAAAAAAATATATATATACATATATATATATATATATATATATATACACATACACACAATAATAATTTCTTCTCAATATTCCCAAGACAGCAGTTTCTCTATGTATGCCTAATTAATAAATTATAGCATGGTTCAGGGATTTTACTGCCTAAGACGGCCCTATCTCAATCTACTCCATAATCATTAGAATGTATTAATGTATTTATTAATGTACTAATGTAAGTATACATTTTATAAACAGCACACCTCACTCAAAGATCACCATTAGAAACTTTGGACAAAATGGCTGAGCATGGTGGCACATGCCTGTAATCCCAATGGCTTGGAAGGCTGAGGCAGGAGAATCATGAGTTCAAAGTCAGCCTCAGCAACTCAGTGAGGCCTTAAGCAACTTAGGGAGACCCTGTCTCTAAATAAAATATAAAGAAAGGATGGGGATATGGCTCAGTGGTTGAGTGACCCTGGGTTAAATTCCTAGTATTAAAAAAAAAAAAAAGAAACTTTGGACAAAATGTAAAAAGGAAGTAAACCTAAAGGGACTATAAAATAACAAAAAATGACCGAATCAACAGTTGGAAGAAGGGAACATCAATTGAGTGCAAACATCAATATCAACTAACATTGGGTGGGATACTTAAAACTCAACAACATATAGACTTATTCATTTGAAGAACATGAAGAGTGATTTGGTACTACCAGACAAGCTGGAAAGTGATAGGAGAATCACTAAGTTGTTAATCAGGTAAGTCCCAAATTGTATATGAATTTCAACTAAATTTCTAAAGTATATAATTTGACATAGATGCCAAGCAGTCCAGAATAGCCTACTGGAACTGAACAGAAATTTCAGCTGGTACATGCTGAAATTTTAAAATTTGCATGTAGAAAATTTAGAATTTGAGTGAAACCCAGTTAATTGCCTGAAAAAATATTCTTCAGAGAATTATTCTTCAAAGAATCCTGAATCATTAGATATCATATTTCCCAGGATGCACTATAAAATTATTGAAAATACAAAGAAACAAGACAGCATAACCCATACGCAAGAGAAAAGGTAATTGAGACCAATACCAAAATCAACTAGATGTTGGACTTAGTAGGCAAGGACTCACTCTAACTAATATAGCCAAGGTAAAAGATAAATAAACATTATAAAATTATAATAGTGGATAAATAAATGTCAGGGGAAAAAAACTACTATTTCATTGAAATACTGAAACTTAAAAAAAAAGCACCACGGGCTGGGGTTGTAGCTAAGTGGAAGAGTGGCTGCCTAGCATGTGGGAGGCACTGGGTTTGATTCTCAGCACCACATATAAATAGATAAAATAAAGGTCCATCGACAACTAAAAAATATTAAAAGAAAAAAAAGCACCAGGATCAAACTAAGAAAATTTTGTAGTCATAAAAGAAATACTATCAGAACTTAAAGACTGCTTATTAAAAGTTGTGTAGTCTGAAAATAATGAACAGTCTCCAGTGACCTATAGAAAATTACCAAGAAAATAAAAATGACCTAAGTCACAGAAAGTCACAAAACAGCAGTAATAAACCATAAAACTAGCTGAATTAAATGAGGAAAAGGGGAGTGGGGAGCTCATATCCCTCATGAACATTTTTGCAGCAAAATCCTCAATAAAATACCAACAAACCAAATTTGACAGAACATTAAATGGATCATACACCATGATCAGTTGGAAATGATTCTTGGCATTTTGAGGATGGTTCAGTCTATATAAACCAATAAATGTGATAAACCAGATTAACCATATGAAGAAGAAAAGAATGGGATTATCTCAATAGGTGCAAAAAAAGCATTTTACAAGTTCGACATCCATTCAGGATGAAAACTCAACAAGTTAGGTAAACAAGGAACTTTTTCAACATAGTAAAGACCATATAGGAAAACCCTATAACTAACATCAGAACTAATGAGGAAAATCTGAAAGCTTTTCCTGTAAGTGGAAAGGATGTCCACTCTTGCCACTTCAGCATAGTAGAATTCCTTGCCACAGGGATTAAATAAGAAAAAGAAATAAACAAATCCAAATTAATAAGGAAGGACTAAACATATCTGTTTGCAGGAAATGTGATCATATATTTATAAACCTTAAATTTTTAAAAAAGTTAGAACTAATAAATCAATTCAATATAAATGAAAGACACAAAATCAACATGTAAAAAATCAGACACATTAAGCCAGGCATGGTAGTATATGCCTATAATCCTAGATACTGAGGAGGCTGAAGCAGGAGGAATTGTAAATTCAATGCCAGTCTGGCCAACATAGTAACTCAAATTTAAAATTAAGAATGGATAATGTAGCACAGTAGTTAAGCAACCCTTGATCCAATCTCCAATAGTGAAAAAAAAATCAGTCACATTACTGTACATAAACACTAATTATCCAAAATAAAATTAAGAAAAATCCCTCATCATTCATAATACCAACAAAAAGAATAAAATAAGAAGTGAAAGACTTATACTCTGAAAATTCTCAAACACAAAAACAGGAAAGTAAAGAAGACCAACATAAATGGGAATATATATTGTATTTGTGATTGGAAGAATTAATATTGTTTAATATCCATACTATCCAAAGTGATCTACAGATTTAATGTGCTCCCTAAAAAACCCCCAATGTTATGGCATTCTTTCAGAAACAGAAAAATATCCTAAAATTCTCATGGAATAGCAAAAGACTGCAAATAGTCAAAGCAATCTCGTGAAAGAAGAGCAAAGCTGGAGGCATCACACTTCCTGACTTAAAAAATGCATAATAGGGGCTGGGATTGTAGCTCAGCGGTAGAGCGCTTGCCTCGCATGCGTGAAGCCCTGGGTTCGATCCTCAGCACCACATACAAAGCAATGGAATAAAGATATTGTGTCAATCTACAATAAAAAAAATATTTTAAAAAATGCATAATAGAACTACTCTAATTAAAACAGTATGATGCTATCAAACACAAACAGATGTACAGATCAATGTGGTTCAAGAGACTAAGGATTGCCAAGTTAGAGGCTAGCCACAGTGACTTAGTGAGGTCATAACTTGGCAAGATTTGTCATAAAATAAATAATAAAAGGGCTATTGATGTGGCTCAGTGGTTAAGCACTTCTGGGTTCAATCTCTAGTACAAAAAAAAAAAAAGCATTTATTGTGGTATTCTTGCATTAGTTCTTATGAGTGCAAGTTGAACTCTGAATTGTACTTTCACTTCTCGTCTGGCAATGTGATCTGACATGCTCCTGATATGCTCCTTCCATTGTGATGTTCACTGCCATGATGGGATATAACCAAGGGACCCTAGTCAGAGCTGTCACAAAGCTGATGGAACTTTCAGAATTCAAAACTGCAAACTAAATAAATGTACTTTCTTTATAAGCATTCATTCTGAAGTATTTTGTTATGGCAACAAAAAACTAACACACACACACTATGGACAAACTCAACTCAAAGGGGATCAAACAATTAAGCATGAGACATGAAACTCTAAAAGCGCTAAAAGAAAACTTAGAGGGAAAGCTCCATGCTGTGTTTACGCAGTGATTTTTTCTGGATATCTCCCAAACATAGGCTTTTTGTCTAACAAAAAGAAAATAGACAAATGAGATTACATGAAATTAAAAGCTTTAGCACAGCAAAGGAAACAATCAACAAAGGGTGGAGATCGCCTATGAAATGAGGGAAAATATCTGCAAACCACACATCTAACTCAACAAGAAGAAAATAAATTGATATTAAAATGAACTGAGAACCTGAATAGACATCCCTCAAATGAAGGCATAAAAGTAGGTCAACATTACTAATCATCAGGGAAACACAAATCAAAATCATAATGAGATGTCACCCAGACCTATTAGGCTGGCAATTATCAGAAAAAAATGGAAGGTAAAAAGAATTGGTGGGGCTGGGTTCAGTGATGCATGTCTGTAATCCCAGTGGCTTGGGAGGCTGAGGCAGGAGGATTAAGAGTTCAAAGCCAGCCTCAGCAACTCAGCAAGACCCTGTCTCTGAATAAAATATATAAAAAAAAGGCTGAAGATGTGGCTCAGTAGTTAAGTACCTCTGGAATCAATTCCCAGTAAGAACAAGAAAAAAAGAATTGGTGGGGTTGTGAAGGAAAAGACCTCTTGCAAATTATTAATGGGAATGTAAATCAATAAAATCATTATGGAAAACAGTATGGAAGTTTCTCACAAAATTAACAGAACTACCATATGATCCAGTAATCCCACTTCTGTGATTCTCAGTATATATATCCAAAAGAAATTAAAATAGGATCTCAAAGAGATATCTTCACTCTCATGTTCTTTTCAGCACTATTCACAATAACCAAGATATAGAAACAACTTGAGCATCTGTAAATGAATGAGTTAAAAAAATATATAGCAGGGGGAGGGACAGAGCACAATAATGAAAAATTAATGGATAAGGGAAATACAGCCTATTAAGCCATAAATTAGAATAAAATCTTGTCATTTGCAGAAAAATGGGTCGAACTGGAGGACATCATGTCAGGCAAAATAAACTAGACACAGAAAGACAAGTATGGCATATGGGAACCAAAAAGAATTCAACATCAAAGTAAAAAAGTGATTACTGGGGCCTGGGAAGGGTGCTGGGAAGGTTGAGGGTAGAAGAAAGTGTAGACAGATAGTGTCAATGTGTGATGTATGCATGTCAGGAAATGTGACAGTGAATCCCAATAATATGTACAATTGATATATATGGATAATTTAAAATATATGCATACACAAGAATTAAACTAAAAATGAAAAATGTACATTGTAAAGTATGTATACATACACACATTTATATTCATACATTGTGATATTATTTAGACACAAAAAAGGAAAGAAATCTTCCAATTTGCAAAAACATGGATGAGCTTGGAGGACATTATGCTAAGTGAAATAAGCCAGATGCATAAAGATAGTACTGTATGACCTCATTTTAATTGGAGTCTAAGAGTCAAATTCAGAAGTGGAGTAGAATAGTGGCCTCCAGTATCTAGGAGCAGGGGAAATGGAGAAATGTTGGTCAAGGGGAGTAAAGTTTCAGTTACATGAGATGCATGTTCTGCAACTCACTGTACAGCAGGATAACTATAGTTAATGATACTGTATTTTGTACTAGAAATTTGCTGAGTTGGTCTTAAGTGCTCTTACTATAAAAAAGCAAGAGAAAATGGTAATTATGTGATGTGGTAGATATATTAATTAGTTTGATTATGGTAATTATTTCATAATTATGGTATTTCATAATTGTACAACTGAAATACATCCAAAATTTTTTTCCATTATATTAATAAAGCTAAGGAAAATAGAAACACTGCTCTGTAACATTGCTAAGGGAGTCCATGACCATTCAGATGTTCTTTGACTTATGGTGAGGTTACAACATGATAAATGCACTGTAAGCTGAAAATATCGTAAATTGAGAATGCACTTAGTACACCTAAGGGAGTCCATGACCATTCAGATGTTCTTTGACTTATGGTGAGGTTACAACATGATAAATGCACTGTAAGCTGAAAATATCGTAAATTGAGAATGCACTTAGTACACAGTGACTTCTGAGTCACTGTGATTGCAAGCATGCACCACCACACCCAGATCATGTAATTTATTGAATATTGTACTGAAAGTGAAAAAACAGAATTGTTGTATGGGCATGCTTCTGCACAAGTGTGAAATCAAAAATTATTAAGTTGAACCATCATAATTGGGGGACCATCTGGACTCTGGACTCTTCTTCTATCATTATAAGCTATAAGGTGAACTGGAAACTTAAAAAAAAAAAATGAGATGAAGCTGAGTAACTAGAGAAAAAGATTTCCAATGAAAGAGAATCACTGTGGAAATAGAAAAGAGCCGGGCGCGGTGGCGCAAGCCTGTAATCCCAGCACTTAGGGAGGCTAAGACAGGAGAATCACGAGTTCAAAGCTAGCCTTAGCAACAGTGAGGTGCTAAGCAACTCATTGAGACCCTGTCTCTACATAAAACACAAAATAGGGCTGGGGATGTGGTTCGGTGGTCGAGTGCCCCTGAGTTCAATCTCCAGTACCAAAAAAAAAAAAAAAGAAAAGGATGTCAAATCAGCTTCTTATAGTATGTTCACTTACAGAGACTGTAACAGTTACTTTTAACAATCTACATATGATACTGAAGCTTGTCCAAAATCAAAGGGGGAAAAGAAGAGAAATGGGGAAGAAGGGTGAATTCTATCCAAATACAAGAAAGATCAGTGGAGTAGAGGAAAGGGATTGAGCTGGAGGGAGGAGGAACAGGATAAGGGAAAAACAGTGGAATTAATCTGACCTAAATTTCCTGTGTACATATATAAATATACTACAGTGAATCTCACCATTATGTTCACCCACAAGACATTAATTTAAAAAAAATATTACAAGTAAACAGCAGAAAGATCAAAGTAGAGTAGAGGAAAGGGAACAGGGGTAGGGAGGAGGGAAGGGTAATGGAAAGTACTGGGGACTGAATTAAATTATATTCCATGCTTTTATAATTGTATCAAAATGAATTCTAATGTTATATATAGCTAAAATGAGCCAATAAAAATGAAAGAATCTGCATATGAAGACAATAAGAGCAATTTTATAATGAAAACATATTTATGATGCAATGAAGAAATTTAAACAGTATTTGTGATTCTTCAGTTAGGATTTTTTGTTTCTTGAAACAAATAAACACAGTTATACCTAAAGTATATAAATATTCATTTTTAACATTATTTCAGCTCACATAGGAAATAGACATCTGGATCAATGCATTTGTGCTAAGAAATGTAGAAATTACTGCAAACATTATTAATTACTACAATATCACAATAGGATAAATCTTAGCAACTTTATTTCCAAAGAGAAACTGAGTCCAATTAATTTAGTTAACTTAGTTAAGGAGAAGTAGCAACATCACCGTGATAATGCAATTCTGTCTGAACGCAAAGCTCTGCATCTTAACCATCCACAGCATACACCCTCCACATCTGTCATCTGCAAGAGCACGCCGGCCTGAAGCAGTTCAACTTGGTTGTATCCATTACCTTGTCCTACTCTTGCTTCATTAATGGCTACAAGGACTGAGCATTTCAAACTTTCCTTGCTTGTACCTAAGGTTTTCCTATAATGCTCCAGTCTCCTTTGACCAGCACCTCCCCAGCTCTCAGCAAATTTCCAGTACAAAGAAGCAAAGAAAATAAAAGATGCATGGAGTGATAACTAACAATTGTACACTCAAATCTTCTACAAGGAAAAGCCCTAAATACCAGACGGTTGTCCCACATTAACAGCTGTATCTACACATGGCTCCCTATTTTGCACAGACTAGGGAAGCTCATTGCTTTGCAGTTTTTTAATGTATTCCTTATAAGGGGATTTAAAAATAATACCAGCCTCAACAATAAAGTTTTATAAAACAAAACTAGAACTGAAGTGGTTTTGACAGCAGACTCTGGGTATTTGCAAAATGAAAATTCAGAAGAAACAATTATTACTATTCTGAAGGGTTCAAGCTGTTGTAGAGATTAACATAGACTAAATTTTCAGTAATCATGAGTGCAAGCATTTATAGTTACTGTTATACATAAGACACTTAATTAGGCATTTTATATTTGTTGACATTTATTTTCACATAATAATCTTAAGTTAGGGGCAGTTTGAAATCCCAATTTGTATTTGAGAAAAAAAGAAACGCAGCATTTATTTACCATTACGCAGGTTATTACAGAATTTGGAACTAAATCCTCTGAACATGACTCTTCACTCTGGGTAAATCTATTGTGGATGTTTTCTCTCCTCAACACCTGGGGTGTCCTGGACAAACTGACAGTTGCTCAAAGACTCCTTAGTTTCTGGCCATCATGGTCACAGGAGTGATTTGTGAGGATTGTTCTAAATAACATGGATGGGTGGCAAACAGGCCTTACCATTCTCTTTAGATCAGTGGATGGGAAATATGGAGAAATGGAAGGGCCTGGATATTTTAACAAAAATCCATCTTTATTTTGGTACCAGGGATTGAGTGGAGGTGTATTTAACCACTGAGCCACATCCCCAGCCCTCTGTTTTTGTTTTTGTTTTTTAAATTTTGAGACAGGAGCTTGCTAAAATTGCTGAGGCTAGCTTTGAATTTGTGATCTTCCTGCCTCAGCCTCCCAAACTGCTGGGATTATAAGAATGCCACCATGCTCAGTATAACAATTCTCCATCTTGAGGAGGGATTAGATGTCTATCTTTGAGAATATGAGAAAGTTTAAATAGGTACAAAGCATCTCTCTCCTAACTCAAGCCAGATACACTATGCATCTCAAGGATGAGTAAAAGTTCTCAAATCCAGAAGGAAGACCACAAGGGAGAGACAGTTTAGGTGCAGATGTGCTCAGAAGCAGGAGAGGAGCCTCTAGACAAGGAGTCCTACAAGTAGTAGATGAAGGAATGAGAAAATTCAGCATTTTGGTGGGCACAGTGTCATGGGGGCTGGACAGTTCCAAGGATTGAAATATGGATAAGCAGGCTGAGAAAAGCAACATTTAGAGAATTTGTAGATGAGCGACCCATGGTTTGTGATGTTGAGAAATGAGACTATGCCTGCTTCGTAGTCGAGGAAAACCCCAACACGACGGGGAGGAATAGCCATGAAGAGGGCCAACACCTTACGGTCAAAGCTGGAAGAATCCTCGAAGACATTATACTCAAATTTATTCTGTAAACCTATAACCCAGTAGCCATACTTAGGTCTGTATCTGGAGGAAACATTTGGATGATCTGTGTCTTTTCTCATAGCATAATTTACAGAACGTTTTCTAGAGTATACTCCCAGGATCCAGCTGGTCTTTTTGGATACATCTACTTCCCAGTAATGTTTCCCTGAGGAGAAATGTTGAGAGCTTATGATGCCATAATTACAACACTTAAGTGGCCAAATAGGCACAGTTGTCACTTTTCTCTGATCTTCTGAAAGCACAAGATTCAAATTTAGGTTGCCTGGATTCAATGTTAAGTCCACTGCAAGGGAAAGAGAAAAAAGATCAATGACAGGGCATAGAACGGGTTTATCTGGTCTACCATACTGTGAGGAGGGCACCTGGGAAATGCACTTGGCGCAAACTTGTGTTGATGGATTGGGGGAGGAGCAAAATGCTAGAGAAATATATATGCATGTGTGAGACCACGTGAGGCTCAGATGATAAGATCTCATTAAACACAAGCTTCTGAGGTGATCCAAGTACAGTGATTTGAAGACCTTGAAACTTCTTACCCCAGTAGCATTGGGCATCTGTTAGCTCTGAAATGTAAAAGATAAAATGATTTTGATTAGAAGCAAAGAAAACTAGAAGCACTGATACCTATCTCTTCTCCAAGGTAGAGGCAAGGGAGGGTAGTGCGGCGAAGCTGTGAACTACAGATGAGAGGACGAGCCAGATGCCCAATCATTCTCGTTCATACCCGATCACATCCTCTGTGTCACAGAAGACCCCTTCTCTGACATCTCTGCTCTCTTCCATCCTAATTCTTAGACTATACCTGCTACCCTCGATGCCACAAAACTTCCCTATCCACACTCTCCCCAAGCTCTGCTAACCTCTGAAGCTTTGCAGCATCCCCCTCAGATCTGGAGCATGGAATGCAGTCTTCAGCTTCTTGGAAACAGTTTTTGGCTTCTTCAGAGTCCAGATCTCACTCCTAGGAATGACAATATATCTTTACCTAGACATATTTCATCCTGTGTCCCTCCAACACCACTGCCTTCTTCTCCTTCCATCATCATTGACATCTCTTCCCTAAAGTACCTAAGGGAAAGCCCTGACACTGGAGCCAGAAGAAATACACTGTGGGAAAATGCTCCCTGTACTCCGTGTGTGACCTTGAGAATATCTGCATCTCTCTTTTATTTTTTTTGATGAAATATTTAGAGATGACCTTTATTTACTTGTTTTCCTATTTTTACAAACATTCCCTAGCTCTTTATTCTTCTTGGGAAATCTCTTATCTTTGCATGACCAGAGACATGGTCATGTGAGATGGACACAGTAAGTTGCTCTGCTTTTTGCAAGTTGCCTTGGTAGTCCAAGGCCAGTGGAGATTACATATATATATATTTTAGTACTAGGGATTGAACTCAGGGGCACTTGACCACTGAGCCACATCCCCAGGCCTATTTTTTATTTTGTTTAGAGACAGGGTCTTACTGAGTTGCTTAATGCCTCGCTTTTTGCTGAGGCTGGCTTTAAACTCGCGATCCTCCTATCTCAGCCTCCTGAGCCATTGGGATTATAGGTGTGCACCACTGTGCCTGGCTGAGATTATATTTTCATATTCCTGTTTTGGAGTGAATTGTCTCAGTGCCATCAGCACCTGCTTAACTGCTCTTGACAGAGGAATTTCCTTTGACATAGTCATAAACACATGAAGAACATAGAACCACAGAAGGTTAGCCTGGAAAGTTCTTTAGAAATGGAAACATGTTTCTGTAATTTTCCAGATGAGGAAATGGGTTTCAGAATGGTAGATGGTTTGTGGTGTAAGACTCCACAACTTGCCTTCCAGGACATGGCTAAGTTAGATTTCTGGCTCAATGAAAGTATCTCTATAAACTCAAAGATAACTCATATATGCTTCTAATAAACAATAAAATTCCCAAATCCTGGGCCCCAGTCATCATGGGATCTGGGGAAAGCACTAAGCTGGACATTGGAAAATTATTACTCATTTCAGTGGGTCTCTCAGGGAGGGCCAGGTATGTGAGTTCCCAAGCAAATCAACAGTGAAGCTAGAGGTCCTGGTTGTGACATGGGGCTCTGTGTGTCCCAGTCCAGAGCCTGAATCCCAGGGTCCATACTAGAGATTTCAGATTCTATGGGGAAGTAACAAACACTTGTCAAAGAAGCTATGATCACCAAAATGAACATGGTTAGAATTTCTTGTGTTTGTATGGAATTTGATCCTACTAAGCAGGTTGGAAACCACAGACACAAGGACTAAGCTGTTTTCATATGAGTTTCTAAAGCAAATAAACAAAAAGAGATTAATTATTGGAAACTTGGGTCAAACCCACGGACGCCAAGATGTGGGTCTGTTTTAAGAAATATAGTGAGAATATAGTGAGAATTATAGAATGACCTGATTCCTTCTATTCTCATGTAAGAAAAGAAAATATAAGAAACTGTCCCTTTAAGGTGTGGTGATGCATGCCCATAATCCCATTGACTTGGGAGGCTGAGATAAGGGGATTTCAAGTTTGAGGACAGCCTTAGCAATATAATGAGATCCTATCTCAAAAGGTCTGGGGGTAGAGTTCAGTAGTAAAGCACCCCTGAGTACCTGAGTACAATCCCCAGTACCAAGAAAAGGAGGAGGAGGAGGAGAAAGAAAAGAAAAAAAGATGTTCCCTATGGCCTATTTTAGGACTTGACAGGGTGCTTTATGTGATAAGACAAGCACTTAAGAAATAAGGGATCCAGAACTGTGTGCAGGGACCAAAGGCAAATGAAATGAGGGAAGTCTCAGAAGTCTGAGTGTGAAACTTCTTACCCCTAACTCTGGTCCTAACTCTAAACTTCCACCACAAAATTCAGCAACATAGAATCTGGTCAGTTCTCAGTAGGCATGGAACACTCAGATCCTCACCCATAATCAACAACTGAAGATAACACAGCATCCAAATTTCCCTAACATGGGACATTTTTCATTTTGATTGAAATGTTTCTAATGGTTACAAACCTTCCTTTATAATACAAAAGCACTACTCTTTATCACCCATACGCACCATTTAATGATTCCACTTGTATCCTAGGAAGAAGAAAAAAAAAACAAATCAAAAAGTATTAGGATTAAACTGAGGGTTTAATTATGGCTCATGCCTATAATCCCAGTGACTCGGGAGGCTCAGGCAGGAGGATCTCAAGTTCAAGGCCAGCCTCAGCAACTTAGCAAGGCCCTTAGCAACTTGGCCAGACACTGTCTCAAACAGAAAATAAAAAGAGTTGAGGATGAAGCTCAGTGATAAAGCATCCCTGGGTCCAATCCCCAGAATGAAAAGAAAAAGCTTTAGGATTAGAGCAGGATTAATGAAAGAAAGAACAGATGAATAAGAAAGAAAATCAGACAAATTAAAACAGTGTTATTTAAAAATATCAACAAAATGAACATGGCTTCAGCTAGACATATGAAGAAAAACAGAGAAGAGGTGAAGTAGTAAAATCGAGAATGAAAGAAAGGACATCACTACTGATCTTATCAAAATTAAAAAGAATTGTAAGGGGCTAGGTATGTAGCTCAGAGGTAGAGAGCTTGCCTGGGTTCATCCACAGCACCAGGGAAAAAAAAGAATTATAGATTATAAAAAGTTCTATGCCAATAAATTAGATAACCTAGATGAAATGAACAAATCTTAGAAATACAGAAACTACCAATACTGATTCAAGAAGACAGAAAAATATAGATAAATAAAAAACATGTAAAGAGATTATATTGGAAGTCAAAGACTTTCTGCCAAGAAATCACCAGATGAGCCGGGCGCGGTGGCTCACGCTTGTAATCCCAGCACTTAGGGAGGCTGAGACAGGAGAATCGCGAGTTCAAAGCCAGCCTCAGCAATGGCGAGGCACTAAGCAACTCAGTGAGACCCTGTCTCTACATAAAACACAAAATAGGGCTGGGGATGTGGCTCAGGGGTCAAGTGCCCCTGAGTTCAATCCCCGGTA
>PVHX01017739.1:0-12986 GCA_004024805.1 Geosciurus inauris | reverse complement strand
GAAATCACCAGATGATTTCACTGGTGAATTCTGCTAAAGATTTAAAAAAAAAAATTATATCAATATTTCACAAATTCTTCCAAAAACAGAAGAGGAGGGAACACTTCCCAACATATTATCTGAGGCCTGCCTTTCCCTGATTCTAAATTCACACAAAGACATCACAAGTTAAAACAAAACAAACAAACAAACAAACAAAAAACAAACACTCTCTCAGCCATGGAACATACGAATCTAGACACAGAATTTTTCAAAAACTACTGGAAAATCAAGTCCAGAAAAAAAAGTCATGACCACTATAATCATGATGGGATTTATTTCAGAAACGCAAATTTGGTCAGCAAAAGGAAATTAATCAATGTAATACACCACATTAACAGAATAAAGAATAAAAACTTCATGATGATATCAATGGATGCAGAAAAAAAAAGTATTTGATAAAATTCCACATGCTTTCAAGATAAAAGCAAAAGAGGAAAGGTTAATAAACCAGGAGTAGAAGGAAGCTTCTTTATGCTGATCAAAGGCATCTACAAAACCCCAGAGCTAGCACCATACTAATAGTGAAAACCTGAATGCCCTCCCCTAAGATCAGGAAAAAGGCAAGAACGATTGCTTTCATTACCCCTATTCAACATAGAATGTTATTAGCTATAAAAATAAAGTAACAGACTTGTTTCCAGAACTTCAGATGAGGTGATTCCTCTACCTGCAGCAGCTTTACTGGGGGCCATTGACTCCGAAGCTCTAGATCTGAGATGAGCTCTTTCACCAGCTGGCCCTGCCGGACTAGCTCATCCTCAGCCTCTGCCAAGCTGTCCAGGATCTTCTGCTCCTCCCCATGCAATCTTTGCAGCTCTCTCTCTTCCTCACTGTCCAGAATTCTTCTAAGATGATTAAATTCTGTTTGTATCCTTTCTCTCTCAGTCTGTACCTTACACTGCAAAGACGAGCAGAGAAAGAGATATAAGGAGCCTGTCAGGCTAAGAGTATACTGTGTAAGATATTAGGACATAGGAGGAAAACATTTTTCAGGAACTTCAAGCCAGGAGGAGTATAGAAGCAGGAGATCAATCCTGAGGGTATTGGTCTTTATATCCCCCTACAGTTTTCCTTTCAGTACCTACTAAAGCAATGACCTCAGACAATATTATCTAGGCTCACACTCAGTGAGTCTTGACTTGTAGACTGCTACCCTGAACACTCACAACTGCCCATTATCATGCTCCTTATTTCTGAACCTTGAGGAAAACTTTGGTCTTTTGCCCAGTACCCTCCTACAAAGTGTAGGAGTTTCAATGGAAAAGAAAAATGGAACGCATTATTCTCTAGCCTTCCGCTCCATACATTCCATCATTTTGTACAAAATTCCAAACACTTTGTGTACCATAACATATCCAGCCCTTACTCCCAACAAGGAACTAATCAAATGGTTTCTGGATTTATTCAGAATCAGGGGACAAAGATGCAGGGGATCCTTGGATTAGAACCAAAGGTCCTGTCCAAGATTCCTGTGCCAGAATCCCTCAGGAAGAGTTTTCTCCTGCCTTCCAAGACGTTATCTCTTCTCTTATACCAGCTTCCATTTTCTCAGCTTCTTCTTGTTCCTTCCTCAGCCTCTTGAGAGCTGCCTGGAGCTTGTCCTGTGGGAAAGGAATCACACCAGAATCAAGCTTTGAGGTTTCTCCACAACTGGATAGAGGATAAACATGGATGAAACCAGGTTGACCTCAGAAGAGACTAGAGTTTATAGAAACCATGAGATTGATGATTAAAATCTATGACATGGGAGGAAATCTGAAGTGAATGTATTCATTATTTCTGGGGGATGAAAACAATGATCTCACCAACAGCAGCCTGCTTCTCTTTCCTTAGAGTGAGTACAGACCCTACAGCAAGAGATACTTTCCACATTCAACCCACAATATCCCCCAATGCGATCGTCCTGCTGAAAGCAGCAATTAGAGCTAAATTTGGGAAATAATTCTCCACCTTCAATGAAAGGAGGACCCCCTTCCCACCAAATCTACTCTTGGCTAAGAGACTGTGTTACCTTAAGACCATCCTTTATGTAAATGAAGGGAATGCATAGATTCCAGGCATTAGAAACTGAATGTAGGTTAGGACACATATAGGGAGAATAAATCTCAGGATTGAGGACTATGGGTAACGTGAGTAAAGAAGGATGGAAGAGTGAGATTTTTTACCAAGGACCACCTTCTGCCCTGTCTCCCTCCATCAAGGGACTTACCTGACATTCCTTGGCTACCTCTTCCATGAGGAATGTGCGGTGACCACGGTGTTCTTGAGAACGTTCACAAAGCCAGCAAATGACCTTCCTATCCTCCTCACAGAAGAGTAGGAGTTTCTCTCCATGGTGTGCACAGAAGTCTCCACTTTGCCCAATGTTAGGGCTCAACTTGACTTCCCTGAGTCCTTCGGCTGTGTCAGCTGGAGGCTGATTAGCCTTCGGATTTCCAAATAAGTTCCTGATACCACATACAAAACAGCTGTTTTCCCCTCCTGAGCTGGTCACAGACTTATTGTTCCTAGTGATGCATGCTTGGCAAAAGCTGTGGCCACAGTCTAGAGTCAGTGGCTCTGTTAAATGCTTTAGGCAGATGGGACAGTTCGCCTCTTCCTGTATATTCACCAGGGTTTTTGAAGCCATTGCATTGGTCTCCTGGCTTCCTCCTGTCATGACTCTTCTTGTGTAAAGCCTTCGGGATAACTAGGCAAATTAAAAAAGGATGGTGTAAGAATGGCAAGAAGAAGGATTCTAACTGTGTGCACATTAAGGACCGACCAAGAGCACGCGCACGCTTGGAGAATCAAAAGGAGAAAGAGAAATCAGAAATGGATTTCAATGGCCCAGTTAAGCCATTAATGCCTTGGGGCTTTTGTGCTTGCTCTTTGCTGATCTTCCTGTTGATATTTGCACGGATTTCATACTTCCTTCAACTCTCTCCTTGCATGGTTCCTCATCAGACAGCCTGCTCTAACTCATCTTTTGCACAACAAATGCATCACTGGGTGAACATTAGCCATTACAAAATCTTATGTGTTTGAAAGCTTGGTGCTCAGCGCAGCAATATTCAGAGTTGGCATTTTTAGGGAAATGATTGACTCACGAAAGCTCTGACCTCATTAGTGAATTAATCCATTAATAGCTGAATGGACCACTGGGAGGTAGTGGAAACTATATGCAGGTAGGGCTTGGTGTCCTTGGGGACTTAACTTGTCCCTAGATTCTCCCTTACAATCTTTGTCTTCTTTCTGGGTGTCCTGAGCTGGGCAGTTTTCCTCTGCATTGCCCTTCCACCAAGATGTTCTGCCTCACCTAGGGCCCAGAGCAATGGAGCTGGCCAACCATGGACTGAAACCTCTGAAATCATGAGTCAAAACAAGGCTTTCCTCCTTTATTTTGTTATTGTCAGGTATTTTGGTCATAGCAACCAAAGCTGACTAATATAATACCCAGTTTTACATCAGAGTAGAAATGGAGGAATCCTGACAAGTTGGCAAGTGTTGAGGAGTCTTGGGTTTGTAAATGGTGGCAATTTTAGTCTAAAAATACGTCATTGATGTTGATAAGAACCTAAAGTTGTGTATTTGTAGGATTGCAGAGATGGTGTAAATAAATCATAGAGTCATATCCATCTCGGATAGCCAAGAAAAATAAATTCCAGTGGGATGACTGTTGGTCAGAAGAAAGAAGTCTGAATATATTAAGGGAGACCATATGATAGAGAGATGTTTCAATCCATACTCATAAATTGAATGTGAATTATTCATTTATTCATTCAGCAAAGCAAATTGTCATTGAAGATAGATTGTCTTCAATGATTAAAATCTAGAAAATGGATTAAAATCTAAAAAGTCCAAAATTGAACATAAATAGATAACATTGGACATAATAAACTTAGTGGTCAACTAAAAAAGTCAGAAGCTAATTAAATAATCTTTAATAAAGGTGTTAAAGTATAAAATGACAGGCAGGATAAACACTACTGTACAGAAGTATATGCTTTAAGAAAATTCAATAATGTGCCAAAGGGAATATCCAAGATATTCTCCTTAAATAATTAAAAGGTGAATTGAAAGCTGAATGATGAGAAAGGAATATGCAATGAGGAAGAGAAGAAATAATTTTAGGCAGATGGAATCACATTGGTAAATGAAGAGAAGACAGAGCAACTCAAGTTTCAAGTTGCAAGTGTGGCTAGTGGGCAGAGAGCTGCTAGGCCTTTAGCCATCCTGCAGGATCTGGCTATGTGACACTTCCTGAGTGATGTTAAAGTGATGATCTCTTTCCAGAAGCCACACTCTCTTTCCATCATTAGATGGGAGGAAGTAGGACAAGTTGATGAGGAAACAGAGAAGCAGAACAAAACTGAGAAATAAGATGAAGTGAAGCCGGGCGTGGTGGCGCACGCCTGTAATCCCAGCACTTTGGGAGGCTGAGATAGGAGAATTGTGAGTTCAAAGCCAGCCTCAGCAACAGGGAGGTGCTAAGCAACTCAGTGAAACCCTGTATCTAAAGCACAAAAATAGGGCTGGAGATGTGGCTCATTGGTTGAGTGCCCCTGAGTTCAATACCAGGTACGAAAAAAAAAAAATTGAGCTTTTATCAGAGGGATGGTGTCCCTCCTGAACCATTGTGAGGACCCTCTCTATGCTGGATGTTGTGTGGCCCTGCCTGTATCCGCTTGTTAAGCAAGTGAGCTTGGACGTATGTGATGTTAACATGTGTGAGTGGGGATGGTGAACCAGTTCTGCAACTAGTGCTGGTGGTCAGAGTGTATACCACAAAATGGAGGAACGATGACACTCACTCTTAGAACCTGGTTCCATATAAATAGTGAACCATAGAACAAAAAACAAAACAAAAAAACTAGTCTCAGTAGATAGTAATGTCTCAATGCTTGAAATGGATTGAAAGTTAAATTGTATCCCTGTCACATTTTAGGTATTAGGTATCCCCCAAAAGCTCATGTATGAGGCAATGGAAGAAAGCTGATAAGTGAAATGATTGGGTTATGAGAGCCTTAACCTAAGCAGTTCATTAATCCCCTGAAAGGGATTAACTGGGTGGTAACTCTAAGCAGGTAGGGTATGGCTGGAAGAGGTGGTCACTGAGGGTGTGACTTTGGGGTTTATATTTTGTGGTGAGAAGAGCTCTCTCTCTGCTTCCTGATTGTTAGATCCTAAGTTGCTTTCCTCTTCCACAACTGTCCACCGAGATGTTCTACCTCATCTTGGATCCAGAGTTGGCAGTCTATGAACTGAGACCTCTGACACCATGAGTACCAAATACAATTATCCTACTCTAAAATTGTTGTCAGGTCTTTTGGTTGCAGCAATGAAAAAGCTGAATAAAACAGTCCCCCGCTGTGAATGTGACTTTATTTGGAAATAAGGTCTTTGTAGATATAATCAAGCTGAAGTCTTACTAGATAGGATGGGTCCTAAATCCAATGACCTGTATCTTTGTAGAGGAAGGGCCACACAGGCACTCAGGGAAGTAAGCTATGTGACAATACAGGCAGGGTTGGGAATTATCAGGCTGCAAGCCAAAGAAAGCTCAGGATTGCTAGAAACTACTGGAGGGTAGGGAAGGCATAGAACAGATTCTCTTTAGAACCTCCTGAAGGAACCAAGTCTACTATGAACTTGATTTTAAACTTTTGGCCTCCTGAAATGTGAGAGAATGAATTTCTGTTGTTTAGGTCATCTAAAACATGGTAATTTTCACAATAGCCCTAGGAAACTAATGCAGTTAAAAAGGTTTGAGCCAGGTGCCACCTGTAATCCCAGTAACTCAGGAGGCTGAGGTAGGAGGGTCGAAAATTTGAGGCCAGCCTGAGCAACTTGGTGATACCCTATCTCAAAATAAAAATAAAAAAGGGCTGAAGATGTAATTCAGTAATAGAGCACCCCTGAGTTTAAACCCCGATACCACAAAACAACACAAAAACAAAAACAGTTTGATAGTGAAAGACCTGCAGTCTGTGATAACCGATAAATAACCAATAACCAATAAACCAATAAACAAACATGTGGTCCCATGCTCCACAAAGGAATTGTGGAACATGATAAAAGCTGTACAGAGGGGCTGGGGTTGTGGCTCAGTGGAAGAGTGCTTGCCTAGCACGTGCGAGGCACTGAGTTTGATTCTCAGCACCACATACGAATAAACACAAATAAAAGTCCATCGACAATTAAACTATACATACATATATATATATATATATATATATATATATATATATATATATATATATATATATAAAGCTGTACAGAGATATTTCAGGCCTAGGGACCAGCTTGCTCCCTCAACCTCATCCATAAAATGAACCTAATGAGAAGAAAGATTGAAATTGAGCTGGTGGGTTTAATCTAGCCAATGGTCCAGATACAGAAAATCATCTAAAGGACAAATGCTATTAACTCCTGGCTACAGTGACTACATATATAGGTCATATCAGGCTCTCATCATTAGCAAGATTTGCATGATATATACTCATCTGTTATGACTGAAGCTATGAACTAATCCTACATGTGGGATTCTCTGTTATCTTTGCTTCCTCTGAGTTTCTTACTGAAACTGAGAAACCTCAAGGACCTACACAGGAGGAAGTAGTGGAACATGCCTTCAGCCATGGAGCTGTGATTACATGTTCACAGCTAGGTTGCAAGCTGATGTCGAAACAGCTGCCACCATAACAGCCAAAGAAGAAGGAAGGTACAGAGGAGTCAGTACCTCATATGCAGGCAATGATCACACCACTGCCTAAGAGAGACCCAATCCAGCAGCAATGAAGGAAGTAGAGAACGAAACATAAGTGGCGTCTGCCTGATAGAATTCCCAGGTCACCTGGGTATTGTTAGATCAGAACTCTTGAAACAGAGATCTCTGAAATAAAAGGGTTTATTGAGCCATTATAGATGCTAGCCAACAAGAATCAGATCACAACAAGTTCCCTTGGCCACTCAAGCAACAAGGCTGGGTGGCAGTTGGAAAAACGTCTGCTGGATCTAACCCAGATAACTTTATAATGAAAACTGAAGGAAGGAAGGAAGGCAGAGGTCATTTACACTGAATCTACATTGTTTATTGAAAAGAGAGGCAGGATAACACCAAACTTCGAAGACTTTGGGATAGGTAGGCAGCATGGCACCTTGAAGGGTTGAGATAGGATTTAAGATTTCAATGTACTTAATGTAAAATGATGCTTTGGTCTTTGTGACTTGTAACTTACAAACAGTTAACATCCCTACCACCTCCCCTCTCTTCCCACTTCCACTTCGTAATTAAATTTAGGACACCTCAGAAGTCTTTCCTTATCACTACCATGGGTGTCAGGTGATTGTACCCAACACTTGAGTCTTCCTCTACTATCTGCACTGGTATAAATGTAAACTCTGTCTTTCTGCAGGTTAAGTAGTAAAATTAGAGTGTGTTTAGGAAGTGGACTTTATGGAAGTCTGTCGTTTGAAGTTTTTGGGCAGTCAATTCCCAAGTCACTTTTTCTATAGTACCATTTTCAATTAGCAATACCCCTAGTATTTTCTCTCCTCTCATCTAGTCCAGCAGAATATGTTGAGAGTGTTCTCTTCAAGGTAGCTTCAGCCATGTTCACTGCTACCACTCTGGTACAAGTCACCTGTTTATTCTGCCTGGATTCCAGGAAATTGTTCTCCTGCTGGTGTTCCTAATATTTTCATTGCCTTTCTTACTGGGCTGTCTTCACTGTTCTTATGTTACTACCTGCAGGAAGCCTCTGAATTGTATGGCATGTGGATTATATCTCAATTTTGAAATAATAAATAAAAGTTTCATATTAATTTTTAATGAATGATACTAAACTACTGTCTAGGGATGCACACTTGGTTAATAAAACTATATGGATTCACAAAAAAAAAAAAAAAAAAAAAGCAATCAAGCCACTCCTCTGCTGAAACCTAGAGTGAGGCCAACTGTCATAATGGCCCAGTTAGGTCTAGATTACACATCCCCTTTCACAGCAGCATCTCTCTAAGCCCACCTGCTTTCTCTCTGCAAACTCTTGCCCAACCAATCCGGTCTTTCAACATCAAATCCTAGCCTGTATTAAAGACTTTAAATTCCTCACATTCTTCAGATTCTATTCAAAGTTCTCCTTACAAGGAGGGATTTATGGAAATGATTTAAATTTGAAAGGCCTTTATCAGGTCTGTTTAGAACCCATATAGCAGCACAATTCACAATAGCCAAGCTGTGGAACAAACCTATGTGCCCTTCAACAGATGAATGGATAAAGAAAACATTATATATATATTTTTTTATATGAGATTTATACATATATATATATGTATAATCTCATATTATGTGATACATCATGCTAAATGAAATAAGCTAGTCCCCCAAATCAAAGGTCAAATGGTTTCTCTAATATGCAGAAGCTAATCCAAAATAAGAGGGAGATAAAATAAAAATAGAACAAAGATCAATGGAATAGAAAAAATGGATTGAAGGGGAGGGAGGAGGGATGAGATAAGGAAAGAACAGTGGAATGAACCTAATCTAATTTTCCTATGTATATATATGAATATCCCATGGTGAATCTCACCATCATGTATATCCATAAGGCACTAATTAAGAAAAAAACTGTAAGTAAATAGCAAAAAGATCAGTAGAGTATAGGAAAGAGAACAGGTGAAGGGAGGAAGAGAAAGGAGAAATACTGAGGACTGAATTACAAAAAATTGTATTCCATGCTTTTGTAATTTTGTCAAAATGAATCCTAATGTTATAAATAACTAAAAAGAACCAATAAGAAAAAACCCTGTAATATTGGTTACCTTCTTGTGTATTATATATATGTGTATATATATAAATGATACATTTTGTATATTCTTGTATATCCTCTTGTATATTCTATTATTCCTGTATATTCTATCAATTACTTACTGTTTATTGTCATTCCCTAACTAGAATGTAAGCTCCTACATGTATTTCATATTTATTGTGTTGAATGGATGCTCACTGAAGTTTTTCAGACCAGCAACCTGCTTTAGTTCCTTTGAATTGAGCTTTGAATTGAGCTTTTTATAACTAAGTAAGTCCATTTTAGCTTGCATCTTGCTAGATCAGCGTCTAAGCAGAAGTGAAGCCTTAGTGAGCCCTCCCCAGGAGTCAGGCAGATTCATAGCAAGGAAAGTGCAGTCAACTCTGAGAAGTGGGAGCATAGGACAGTGGGACAGTATGGTGGGTATCAGAATGCACCTAACATCCATCAAGAACAATTGTTCACAAGTGAGCCTCAAACAGGGTTTTTTTATGAGGCTGGGGATTGAATCCAGGGCCTTGTGCATGTGAGGCAAGCACTCTACCAACTGAGCTATATCCCCAGCCCTCTTATTAATTAGCTCTGAGCAAAGAAAACAGTAATAAATTGAGGTAACAGTAAATGCAAAGGTGTGGGGTAGGATAAAACAAAAACAAAAACAAAAACAAACAGGCGAAAAGGAGACGTAAGGAAGGGCAAAGAAATGGAAACTTAATTCACAAGTGCCACATACCTTTCTCGGCACTCCCTAAGCCAACACTCCCTACCTTGTCATTCCCAAATTCCTAGGAAATCTCTAAATCTTAAAGTTAAACATAAATTCATTCCCTTGTGGTGACTGTCTTGAGCACTGTTAATTACTCCCTCCACCAATAAATAGATTAGGTAAAGAGAGATAGGGCAATTTGAGAAACCTGTAATTTTTTAGGGGAATTGTCCCACACTATTATATTGATCAAATAATGAAGACTGGGTCAGTATAAGGATCTTAAGACTGATTAGACGAACATAATCTTCTTGAGATCACCACACTGATATCATTCCTACATACCTTCCCATATCCACTCCTCACAAAGTTTCCTTTAAAAAGAGCCAGGAGTCCCCAAATCATCTCTCACTATCGATGTGACCAGCATTTTCCCTTAAATGTGTACCCCTTGCTATCCTAAATAAACCTTTGTGCTTCTATTGACACATGCTGAAATTCTTTTCTATCACTTATTTCAAGGATCCCACTGGTCCTGAGCTGGTCCTCTCTCTCTGAGAACACCTTGGGATCCTCTTCTGGTTATATCTCTTTTCCCAGGATAGGTGGGCACAGGAGAAAGAATGATGAACAAATTCCAAAGCAAGGGAGGACACAGGGTTACAGGCACTTCTGAAGTAAGAATAAGCAAGCCAGGTGAAATGGTGCACGCCTGCAGACCCAGATACTGAGGCAGGAAGATCCCAAGTTGAAGGTCAGCCTGGGCAACCTTGCAAGACCCTGTCTCAAGAGAAAAAATAAAAAAGGGCTAGCTAGGAATGGCAACTCAGTGGCAGAGCATGTAGGAAGCCGTGGATTCTATCCCCAGCACTGAAACAGAACAAACCAAAACACCAAAGTAATCAAGTGTACACAGAGAAAAACAAGAGGAGTCCTGAGACTAGAGCTCCAGGACACAAAATAAAAGGGGATAAAGAAGCAGACAACAGGGGCTGGGGCTGTAGCGCAGTGGTAGAGCGCTTGCCTAGCATGCGTGAGGCACTGGGTTCGATCCTCAGCACCACGTATAAATAATAAATGAATAAAATAAAGATCCATCAATATCTAAAAAAATATTTAAAAAAAAAAAAAAGAAGCAGACAACAATCAGGTTATCTAATCAGCTGTCCTGGGGTAGGCCAAGGGCTGGAGACAGACCAGGAAGCCACAGCCTCTCCATGGTTGCCAGGAGGCAGTAAAAAGCCACATTCCCCCTGCTACTTACAAGTCTATCTCAAGAGCTTGGGCTTTCACAAACTGGAATACAGGGACCCAAGTGGGACACAAAAGAAGAGGCCTTCTGTTTCTCTCTTTGCAAAACAGAGACCAAGGAGATTCCAGTTCCCCTTATGAGGGAGAAAATCAAACCTACAGAACAGGAAGGGGACATAGAATGGACTCAGCCTCGAGAAATAAGGGTTCCTCTAGGAAATAAACAAGACCTCAGCCTCCTCATTACTCCCTCTTTCAAGAGAGTCCCCCCCACCCCTTAAGGGCTTCCTCTCTGCACTCTCTCCTTCCCTTCAGAGCAGACCAGTCTCTGAGCAGAAATTAAACTCCTCCGACTGACTTCACTTAGTACTTTCCTCCCAGTGTCTCCCACCCTCTGCCCCCACAAGCCTCTCCACACACCTTCAGGACCCAGCCGGGAAATCTCAACTCCTGGTTAAAGTGATGAGAAAAGCCAGGGCAGGACTCACTCACCACAAGCTGCTCAGCTGAATGTAGTCCGTCCCTCCCAGAAGCTAGCTGAGAAACGAAAGTGAAATTCTTGGGGCATGCAGGAAGAGGATCTGAGGCCGTAGGGGAGAGGGTGTTGCATTAACGGGTGTTTCTCCACAGGAGGAAGAACAGTTTTCACAGCAGAGAATTTCCCAATGTCCAAAGAGATTTTGGGTGGTTGTAACAGAGGCTGCTACTAGCATCTAAACTGGATGCTGCTAAATATGCTACAATGCACAAATCAATGAATTATCCAATCCAAAATGTTTCTGAAACTCAGCTCTATTGACAAACCCTTTTAACCTTTTCAACTCCCAAGGCCAGAGAGGCACCCAGTTTCTCCTCTGCTACCACTTTCATGGTTGTTCACAGGCCCCCAAATCAGTCTCCTTTTTGAATTATCTCCTTAGGTCTAATGTTCCATTTGCATCCCCAAAGTAATATACTACCTCTCCGGAGACTGAACGTGAGTGAAGAAGGGCTGGGTCATGATAGGATGGGCTGGCAGTAGTGGACTTGAGTGCTGGAAATGTTCAAAATCTTGATAATGTGATAGTTATACAAGTGCTAAAACTTGTTCAGACCTCAACAAACTGTGCACCCTAAATGTCTGCATGTTATTGCGTGAAATATGTACCTCAATAACCTTGACTATGAAAGAAAGTTAAGTTTTCTAGGTGATTCTTATGTGAATCAGGCTGAGAGTCACTGGCCTCCCCTATTGACTCTGGTCTTTCGGGCCCTAGATAGAGAGGAGTGCTTTGAAATTGAGGTAAGTTTGAAACCTCTGATGGGGAGGAATCTTGAACTGGAGAAGTCACCACTCTTCTTGGACACAGGATTATGCAAGCACATTGTGCTTCTCTGAAGAGCTTGCTGTTTTCATGAGGAAAATTTAAGTTTCTACATTTTATTTGAGAAAATCCTTGCTTCCTTCCTCCTGAAGATCTTGATGCAGAACAAACAGTGCTACCTTTGGAAACTGCTTAACAAGCTATAGTTGTCCTTTCGGCCTCTCCTATCATCTCGCTTATGTTTTGGGACCCAAAGAAAGTCCCAGGCAGAAGGAAAAATACAAATTTGTTGGAAATCTAACAACTGTCCCATTAAAAAAAAAAAAAAACTATATCCAAAAAAGTTGGACATGTGTTTTGGCCACATTAAAGGAATCAAATATTACTCTCCCATTTCGGTTTCTTCTCCTTAGTTCAATATTGGTAAGTCATATTATTCAGATAGTTAATCACTAGGCAGATTTGTTACATTATTAGTTGAGATGTGTTTATTAACTAAGCCGATGAGTTCTACTGAAGCAGGCCAAGACCCTAACCCAGAAGACTCTTACTATAATTAAGTAGAAATCCCCACCATATTTGTGGCATGTAAGTTCCTCTTCTTATCAGAGAGTTCTTTGCATGTGACATCAGCAACAATCTGCAGAAGGCATTGTGGTTTACAGCTTCCTTTTTGTTTAGAAATGCCAGATTTTCAGGGAAAAAAAAATGTGAAACCTCCGTCTAGAAGATGGAATTAAAAGTGGTTGTCATGTGAACCTCCTATCTAGCCCCCCCCCACAACTGGGGTATAAGGTTCAAAGGATTTCTATACTCATCGTCCAGGGAAGAATTTTTAGGCAAGAGCCCCTCTGGACCCTATAGTCAATAAACCTGCTTCCTGAAAATTACTCA
>PVHX01017738.1:0-38995 GCA_004024805.1 Geosciurus inauris | reverse complement strand
GCTCAAGCCTGTAATCCCAGCACTCAGGGAGGCTGAGACAGGAGAATCGCGAGTTCAAAGCCAGCCTCAGCAATGGCGAGGCGCTAAGCAACTCAGTGAGACCCTGTCTCTACATAAAATACAAAATAGGGCTGGGGATGTGGCTCAGTGGTAGAGTGCCCCTGAGTTCAATCCCCGGTACCAAAAAAAAAAAATAAAATAAAATAAAATACACCCTTCTAAAGTATAAAATCCAGTAGGGGTTTTTGTTGTTTTGCATGGAGGTTGTTGTTGTTTGGGGTTTGGGTATTTTGTTTTGTTTTGTTTTGAGTCCTGGGGTTGAACCCAGAGCCTTGGTGCATGCTGGGAAAGCACTCTAACACTGAGCTACACCTCAGCCGGTTTTATTTTATTTTATTTTATTTTAATTTTTAAAATTTTTTTTAGTTGTTGATGGAACTTTATTTTATTCATTTATTATTTATATGTGGTGCTGAGGATCGAACCCAGCACCTCAGGCATGCTAGGCAAATGCTCTACCACTGAGCTACAGCCCCGGTTTTAGTTTATTTTTTAAGACAGGGTCTCACTAAACTGCTCAGGCTAGAATGAACTTCTGTTCCTCCTGCCACAGCCTACGGAGTAGCTGGGATTATAGGTGTGCACTACCATGCCTGGATCCAGTGCTTTTAATATACTCACATCACCCTGAAAAAAACTGCACATATGTGAACCTTGAGACCTATCTCAAAATAAAAAATAAAAGGGGCTGAGGATACAGCTCAGTGATAAAGTGCCACTGGGTTCAATCCCCAGAGCTGTAAGAACAAACAGGAAACCCCACATTAGGAATCACTCTGGGGCTGGGGCTGTAGCTCAGTGGTAGAGCGCTTGCCTAGCATGCGTGAGGCACTGGGTTCGATCCTCAGCACCACATATAAATAATAAATGAATAAAATGAAGATCCATCAACAACTAAAAAAAAAAAAAAAAAAAAATTAAAAAATTAAAAAAAAAAGGAATCACTCTTTATTTCTTTCTTTCACCCAGCACCTGGCAACCACTAATTTATTCTTTGTCTTTGTAAATTAGCCTATTTTAGACACTCATAGAAATGGAATCACACTATGTGGCCTTCTTTGTCTTGTTTCTTTCACTTAACTTGTTTTCAAGGGTCATCCATGTACTTTTTTTGTTGTTGTTACTGGGGATTTAACCTAAGGGCAATTTACCACTGAGCTACATCCCCAACTCTTTTTTTTTTTTTATTTTGAGACAGTATCTCAATAAATTGTTTAGGGCCTTGCTAAATTGCTGGGGCTGAGCCAGGCTTGGTGGCACCCACCTGTAATCCCAGCATTTTGGGAGGCTCAGACAGGAGAATCGCAAGTTCAAAGCCAGCCTCAGCAACGGCGAGGTGCTAAGCAACTCAGTGAGACCCTGTCTCTACATAAAACACAAAATAGGGCTGGGGATGTGGCTTAGTGGTTGAGTACACCTGAGTTCAATCCCTTAATTTCTTTTTATGGCTGAATAACACTCCTTTGTATGTGTATGGATATGACACATTTGATCTATCCACGTATTAGTTTGTGGACATTTGGGTTGTTTGACTTGGGGCTATTATGACCAATGTTGCTATAACCATTCATGTATAAGTTTTTATATGGACATGGTTTCCATTCTCTTGAGCATATACCCAGGAGTAGAACTGCTAGGTCATATGGTAACTCTATATTTAAAGTGTTTTCTTGCTGGCTGTGGCAGCACATGCCTGTAATCACAGAGACTTGGGAGGCTGAAGCAGGTGGATTACAAATTTGAGGCCAGAGCCGGGTGCAGTGGCGCACGCCTGTAATCCCAGCACTTTGGGAAGCTGAGACAGGAGGATCGCAAGTTCAAGGCCAGCCTCAGCAACGGTGAGACACTAAGCAACTCAGTGAGACCCTGTCTCTACATAAAACACAAAATAGGGCTGGGGATGCGGCTCAGAGGTCAAGTGCCCCTGAGTTCAATCTCCAGTACAAAAAAAAAAATTTGAGGCCAGCCCGGGCAACTTAGTGAGACTCTCAACAATTTAGCAAGACTCTATCTTAAAACTAACTAAATAAATAAATAAAAAGAGCTGGGGATGGAGCTCAGTTGTAAAGTGCCCCTGAGCTCAATCCCCAATAATGTTGCTCAGTGGTAAATTTCCCTTGGATTTAATCCCCAGTACTTAATAAAATAAAAGAACTAAATTGACAAGTGTTTTCTCCTATTCTGTGTGCTATCTTTTCACTATTTTAATAGTTGTCATTTGAAATATGAAACTTTTAGCTATCTTTGTAGCTCAGTGATACAGCATTTGTCTAACATGTGCAAGGCACTAGATTTGATCTCCATCACCGCGTGCGCGCGTGCACCCACCCACACACAAAGCTTTTATTTATTTTTTGGTACTAGGGATTGAATTCAGGGGTGCTTTACCCCTGAGCTACATTCCTAGCCCTTTTTAAATATATTTTAAAATTTTGACAGGGTCTTGCTAAGTTGTTTAGGCTTCACTAAATTGTTGAGGCTGGCCTCAAACCTATGATCATCCTGCCTCAGCCTCCTGAGTTTCTGGGATTACAGGCATGTGCCACCATGCCCAGCAGCATTTCTTCTAAAATCACTTCTAAAGTGACTACGCCAAGCCAGGCACAGTGGCACCCACCTGTAATCCCAGCACTTTGGGAGGCTCAGACAGGAGAATTGCGAGTTCAAAGCCAGCCTCAGCAACTGTGGGGCGCCAAGCAACTCAGTGAGACCTTGTCCCCTGTCTCTAAATAAAACACAAAATAGGGGCTGGGGTTATGGCACAGTGGTAGCGTGCTCACCTAGCACGCGGGAGGCACTGGGTTCGATCCTCAGCACCACATAAAAATAAAATAAAGATATTCTGTCCACCTACAACTAAAAAATAAATATTTAAAAAAAAAAAAAAACAACACAAAATAAGGCTGGGGATGTGGCTCAGTTGAGTGCCCATGAGTTCAATCCCCAGTACCAAAAAAAAAAAAATGTAACTAGGCCAGTTATCCTGAGAATGTCCCATGTGCTACAGCCAGCTGATGCTTCCTCATGCTGTCATTTAACCTCTCCTTCTGCCTTGTTTTTCCTGTAAAATGGACATTAGGTCAGGGGCTTCATTGGAATCGGATGAAAGCTTTTGGAAAGAATTCTTCTTATGTAAGGCAGGTGATGTACCCTGGCATGTTAGGTTTGGAGAGGCCTTGAGGAACATCTAGGACAGATATGCTAGCGGTTGGACACGTGATTTGAAAATGTGGAAAAAGGAAAGAGAATGTAGTTCAGGGCTGGGATTGTAGCTCAGCGGTAGAGCGCTTGCCTCGCATGCGTGAGGCCCTGGGTTCGATCCTCAGCACCACATACAAAGCAATAAAATAAAGACATTATGTCCATCTAGAATTTAAAAAAAAAAAAAAAAGAGAATGTAGTTCAGAGATAGAGCACTTGCCTGCCATGTGGAAGGCCCTGCAAAATAAAAAATAAAAATCTGGAAAAAACCAAGAGAGAAAGAGTCCCACAAGTCTCATAGAGGAAAAAGGACCTGAAGCCTTTGCAGAGGAGAGAAAGGTGGTGAAAACCCAGGAGACAGGCATTTCCAGGTGGATCAGTGGTTGGAAAGGAACATCCAGATGACCACCTGAGGCCTGACAAGCCTACCAAAGCCCTGCCCTCTTTTCCCTTCCCTGAAAAATTCTGGGCCCCTCACTTGGATAATCAGTTGATAGCTAGGTACTGTGGAGCATGCCTGTAATCCCAGCACTTTGGGAGGCTCAGACAGGAGAATTGTGAGGTCAAAGCCAGACTCAGCAACAGCGAGGCGCTAAGCAACTCAGTGAGACCCTGTCTCTAAATAAAACATAAAATAGGGCTGGGGATGTGACTCAGTGGTCAAGTACCCCTGAGTTCAATCCTTGGTACCAAAAAATAAATAAATAAATTCAGTTGGTGAATGAATCTACAGTTCATAACAAGCATCTTTTTTTTTTAACTTATTTTTTTAGTTGCAGGTGGACAGAATATCTTTATTTTATTTTTATGTGGTGCTGAGGATCGAACCCAGTGCCTCACGCATGCTAGGTAAGCACGCTACCACTGCGCCACAATCCCAGCCCCCATAACAAGCATCTTGGGGGAAAACTGCAGAGACCTTAAAGACGGGACATTTCCAAAATCAAAACTGGAAGTACAGGAATTGGATACAATGGAGGGATGAGACTGGTGTCAGAAAGCTTGTCTAATTACTGGCATTAATAAGCCTGAGGCAAAGAATGAGACCAGATATTGGGGTGATGCATTTTCAGCCCTGCCCAGGGAGGAAGTACAGGAGTCAGCCAGAGAATTTAGGGCTATGATGGCTCCTGGTGCCTGGGCTCTGTAGGGACTAAGCAATAATAATGCCACATGTCTGTGGCAAGGAGAGGTCAGAAAACCCCTGGAATACCCAGATGCACAAATCCCATGTGCTGAACTCCATTACCTCATTGTGGCCTAGGAAACCTGCAGCATCTGTTCCTACCTTTACATTCAGGCTCATCCCCTACCTAGTATCCCTTCACCACCCTCCAGCCACACTGGCCTCCTTTGGTCCGAGGGCCTGTTAGCCTGGCCTTCTCGAGTTCTGCGTGGTAGGTGTTCAGTGTGCTGATTACCTATGCCGCTGTCAGAGAGGCAGCTCATGAAGTTCTGATCATTCAATCTGGCCCAGAAAGCCCGGTTTTAACCCCTCAGTTTCTTCCACTTAAGAGCTGTGTGATCTCAGGCAAACAATCTCTCTGTGCCTGTGTGCTTTTTCTGTAAAAGTGGAGTTGCTGAGAGGTGATGTGAGTTTAGAACAGTGCCTGGTAAATCCTGCCATGGTTGTAGTTGTGGTTATTAGTAAGACTCAGGGAGGTCAAGATCTGCCCAAGCTCACAGAGGTTGGCTTCTAACAAGATTTATTTCCAAGCTGCCAGGTATGGTGGTGCACACCTGTAATCCCAATGACTTGGGTGACTAAGGCAGGACTATCGCAAGTTTGAGGCCAACTTCAGCAATTTAGTAACAGCCTAAGCAACTTAGCAAGACCCTCTACCACTGAGCTATAAAAAATAAAAAGGGCTGGTGATGTGGCTTGCTGGTTAAGTGCCCCTGGGTTCAATCCCCTGTACCCCACCTAAAAAAAAATTTAAACTGAGTGAGGTGGTAATTACTTGTAATCTCAGAGACTTGGAAGGCAAGAGGATCTCAAATTCAAGGCCAGCCTCAGCAGTTTAGCAAGAACTTATGTCAAAATAGAAAATAAAAAGGGCTTAGGGGAGGGCTGGTTTTGTAGCTCAGTGGTGGATTGATTGCCTAGCACATGCAAGGCACTGGTTTGATCGTCAGCACCACATAAAAATAAATAAATAAAATAAAGTTATTGTGTCCATGTACAACTAAAAAAAAGAGGGGTAGAAGCCGGGCACAGTGGTGCAAGCCTATAATCTCAGCACTTAGGGAGGCTGAGACAGGAGAATCGTGAGTTCAAAGCCAACCTCAGCAATGGCGAGGTGCTAAGCAACTCAGTGAGACCCCGTCTCTACATAAAACACAAAATGGGGTTGGGGCTGTGGCTCAGTGGTCGAGTGCTCCTGAGTTCAATCTCCAGTACCAAAAAAAAAAAAAAAAAAAAGAGGGGTGGAGTGTAGTTCAGCAATAAAGCGCTCATGGGTTTAATACATATATACTTGTTTTGGGTACTAGGAATTGAACTATGAATTGAATATATTATTTTATTTGATATATATTTACATATTATTTATATATAATATGTATTATTTACATATACTATACATTATTTTATATATAAACATTTAAATATTAAATATTTATATACATTTAAGTATAAAAATAACGTTTTATATATAGATAATATATGAGAAATAAGTGCTTGCTTCATCAGCACATATACTAAAATTTGAACAATACAGAGATTATTAGTATGGTTCCTTCACAAAGATGACATGAAAGGGGCTGGGATTGTGGCTCAGTGGTAAAGCACTTGCCTCGCATGCGTGAGGCACTGGGTTCGATCCTCAGCACCACATAAAAAAAATAAATAAATAAAGATATTGTGTCCATCTACAACTAAAAAAAATTAAAAAAAAAAAGATATTGCATCCAATATCTTAAAAAAAAAATGACATGAAAATTCATGAAGCATTCCATATTTTTCAGAAGTTGAAATGGTGGAGTCCAACTTGACCAGACCAGTTTTATCTTTTTTTAAAAGAAAAATCTGTTTACACATTTCTGTCTGGATGGCTTGCTTGGGTCCAGACTGAAGGGCTTTTATTTTATTTTTTATTTTTTAATTTTTTTAGTACTGGGGATTGAACTCAGAGGTACTGGACCACTGAGCCATATCCCCAGCCCTATTTTGTGTTTTATGTAGAGACAGGGTCTCACTGAGTTGCTTAGCACCTCGCCTTGCTGAGGCTGGCTTTGAACTGGCAATTCAGCCTCCCAAAGCTCTGGGATTACAGGTATGTGCCACTGCGTGCCCTGCTCAAAGTGTAATGTATTTCAGGAAAAGAATTGAAGCTGAGCATCTGGAAGCTGATGTCAAGATCAACTTAGCTCAAGGGTTCAAGGCCAGTCTAGGCAACATAGCCAGAGTTCATCTCTCTTTCTTTTTTGTGGAACTAAGTATTCTACCCCAGGGCTGGCATATGCTAGTCAAGCTCTACTCCTAGCTACATCTCCAACACCCTCCTCCCCGCCCTTTTTTTTTTGGTGGTACCTGGATCAAGCTCTGGGGTGGTTTACCACTGAGCTACATCCCAAAGCTCTTATTAAAAATTTTTTATTTTTAGAGTCTCACTAAGTTGCCCAGGCTGTCACCAAACTGCCATCCTCCTACTTTAGCCTCCTGAGTAACTGGAATTACAGGTGAGCCCTATGGAATCTGGCTGAACTTTCCTCCTCCTCCTCCTTTTGTAGTGCTGGGGATTGATCCTAGGGCCTTGTGCATGCGAGGCAAGCACTGAGCTACATCCCCAGTACCCGCCCCGCCATTTCCTTTCTTAAAAATTAATTCACGCCGGGTGCAGTGGCACACGCCTATAATCCCAGAAGCTCTGGAGGCTGAGACAAGAGAATTGCGAGTTCAAAGCCAGCCTCAGCAATGGCGAGGAGGCGCTAGGCAACTCAGTGAGACCTTGTCTCTACATAAATCACAAAATAGGGCTGGGGATGTGGCTCAGTGGTCGAGTGCCCCTGAGTTCAATCTCCAGTACCAAAAAAAAAAAAAAAAAGGACCAGGTGTCTTGGTTCTCGGCGAAGGCAGGGTCATCCTCCTCCAGCCGGCAGAAGAGGTCTATGGGAGACTCAGCCTCAGCTTCCAACTCCAGCCCTGGCCTTAACAGCCTGGCGCACGTGGCCTGCAGCGCCTCCGGGCCGGCGGGCTTTCGCTCTGGGCCACACATGGGCCTGCATTCCAAGGAGAGAGCCTCTGATTGGATGGTTAGGTCAGGTGGTCAACAAGGGCCAATTAGCGGCGGCCCGTGCCGTGGGCACTGTGATCTGATCCAGAGCAGTGGAGCCTCTGAGAGGAGTTCTTTGTGCTCTGGGCCGCGCCGGGGCAGGTCAGCCAATTCCTGTTAATAGCGTGCACCAGATCCAGCGGGCGCTTGGGGCCTGTTTAACTGAATTTGCCACCGAGGAATAGATGAGAAGACTGAGCCGGCTCTCCCACCTCCCTCCTGGGCTCTAAGTTCCACCCTGATGCTGCTTCTGGTTTTTGTGCCTCTTTTTCCTCTTCCTCCTTCAGAGTTTCAACCTTTCCCTTGCTTCTTGCCCCTTCCGGGAAGGCCCCCCAAAGTGGGTAGCAGCAGTCTCTCCCTTTTCTGTTTTCGAGTATATATATATCTGTAGATGGACACAATTGTTTTTTTTCTTTTGGTACTGGAGATTGAACTCAGGGGCACTCGACCACTGAGCCACATCCCTAGCCCTATTTTGTGTAGAGACAGGGTCTCACTGAGTTGCTTACTGCCTCGCAGTTGCTGAGGCTGGCTTTGAACTCGCGATTCTTCTGGTTCAGCCTCCCTAAGTGCTGGGATTATAGGCTTGAGCCACCACGCCCAGTTTACCCATCCTTTTTTGCTGTTGTTGAACCCAGGGGCACTTAACCAGTAAGCCACATCCCCAGTCCATTTATTTTATTTATTTTTTATTTTTATTTTTATTTTATTTTTTGGTACTGGGGATTGAACTAAATGAGTTCAGTCAACTCAGCACTCGAACGCTGAGCCACATCCCCAGCCCTATTTTGTGTTTTATGTAGAGACAGGGTCTCACTAAGTTGCTTAGCGCCTTGCTGTTGCTGAGGCTGGCTTTGAACTCGCGATTCTCCTGTCTCAGCCTCCCAAAGTGCTGGGATTACAGGCGTGCACCAGCGCGCCCCGACAGCATTTACCTGTTTATCTCTTTGAAACCAGCAATGTTTCCAGGGTATTCTCAAATTTCCTGGTACCTCCCCTACCTTTATGATAAGCTATTCTCTATGCTTCCACGTCATGGGCATGCCTTCCCTTCCCTGGCCTTTGCAGCAGAGCTGTCCTAGTGCCCCATCCAGGTACAGTTTGCTTATCGCTTAGCCATCTCCCTAAGGAATCTGATTTACTCATGGCCTGCATCCCTTAAATGCCAGCAGTACCTAAACCTCAGTCTCTAGCCCAGATTTGTTCCAGAGCTCCAAATTCATTACCTCACAGATACCACAAGCTTACCATAGTCGTTTATTCAGTAAATATGTATTGGGGGTTGGGAGTGGAACTCAGAGGCAGAGTGCTAGCCTAGCATGCTGTAGGCCTTGGGTTCCATCCTAGTACTGGGGGAATAAAAAAGCATTAATCTGTGTGCTTATTTATAATAAAATTATATTCAAAATATATGTGTGTGTACATGTATGTATGTGTAAGTGCGAAAAGCAAGAGTAGGTTTGGAGAGGTTTATATCCCCCTTCCCCCTCTTGCCACATACTAGGGCTTGCCCCAGGGGCACTTTACCACTGAGCTATGTACCCAGACTTCTTCTTTTTTTTTTTTTTTCAGTACTGGGGATTGAACTCAGGGGCACCTGACCACTGAGCCACATCCCCAGCCCTACTTTGTGTTTTATGTAGAGACAGGGTCTCACTGAGTTGCTTAGTGCCTTGCCGTTACTGAGGCTGGCTTTGAACTCGCGATTCTCCTGTCTCAGCCTCCCTAAGTGCTGGGATTACAGGCTTGAGCCACCACGCCAGGCTCCAGACTTCTTTACTTAAAAAAAAAGGGGGGGATACTTTTTAAAATTTTTAGAGTTGCCAAGATGCTAAGACTGTCCTTGAACTTGCTTTAGCTTCCTGAGTAACTGGGATCATAGACTTGAGCCACTACACCTAGCTTTAAAATATATTTTTCTTTTTCTTTTTTTATTTTTTTTTTTGGTACTGGTGATTGAACCTGGGGCCTTGTGCATGCCAGGCAAGCACACTGCCCTTGCACTGTATCTCTAGTCCCTAACATATATTTTTATATCCATACATCAATATTTTTTTAAATACTTTTTTAAATTGTAGATGAACACAATACCTTTATTTATTTATTTTATGTGGTGCCGAGGATCGAACCCAGTGCCTCACAAGTGCAAGGCAAGCACTTAACCACTGAGCCACAACCCCAGCCCCAATACATCAATGTTTATTTATTGATATATGCTAAGCACTGGAAGTACTGTGCCTCTCATGACCAGCACCAAAAGGGTGCTAAATGCATGTAGAAGGAATGTCTGGCATAGTGCCTGGTACAGAGGAAGTGCTCAATCAAATTTAACTCCCTTCCTCTTTGGAAGCTAAGAGGGCCTGGGAATTCAGTCCCTGGAGCCTAGGCTGGTATGGGGGGAGGGAGGGAGGCCTCATCCCTCAGACCAGCCACCTACCCCAGAGATAAGAACTGTCCTATCACCTTATCTTCATTGCAAAAGCTACACCAGTGACCTAAAAACTTTACAGAGAGAGAATGCAAAAGTAAAAATCTTAGTTTTTTTCTAACATTCTTCCAGGGCAAACCTCAGATGCGTCAGCTCAGCCAAGACAGCATTGCCCCAGATGGGAGCAGGAGGCTGCATCAGGACGTTAGCTTAGGACTGGCAGCTGCTGCAGCCAGGCTGGGATACATATACTGACCAGGGTTCAAATCTTGGTTGGGTAGGCTGGGGGTGTAGTGCAGTTGGTAGAGTGCTTTCCTAGCATGTACAAGGCCCTGGGTTCAATCAACAACAATAACAAAATTCAAATTCTGGTTGGGGATCTTGGGCTACTATTTGACATCTCTGATCCATTATTTCCACCTGTAATTTGGGGATATGAATGGATTCTACCTCATAAAGTATGTTGTAAAAATCCTGCCTAAATATCTTGTGTGTCTGGTACTTTCAGCTACAAAAGACAGGGAAGCAGAGCTTTCATGGTGCACTATCGCCACTGTGTGATTAGCAGGGGAATTACATAGTGGGGGTTCTTGCTCAGAAAGATAGCTGGACCCTGAATGCTAGTGCCCTTCTTCACTGTCTAGGATCCCTCAGGTCTCTAAACCTGGTACTGTCTGTCATCTTTGAGGGAGAAGGCATCCCATTTCTGGGCATAGGACACTGGTTGTGCTATCTATGACTCTAGAACCTTTGGTGATTCCTCACTGTGGTATTAAAAGCTCCTTATAGCCGGGTGCGGTGGCTCAAGCCTGTAATCCCAGCACTTAGGGAGGCTGAGACAGGAGAATTGTGAGTTCAAAGCCAGCCTCAGCAACGGCGAGGCGCTAAGCAACTCAGTGAGACCCTGTCTCTACATAAAACACAAAATAGGGCTGGGGATGTGGCTCAGTGGTCGAGTGCCCCTGAGTTCAATCCCTGGTACCAAAAAAAAAAAGCTCCTTATAATGGGTGCCCTTGACACCTGCTCTGTGCTTGGAACACAGCATGACTTAGCTACAGAGCTGCCATGAGATACACTCTGCTTTTTCCTTATTTCCTGGCCATCCTGAAGCTCCTTTTCTTCTTCCCCTCATTTAGGGGCCCAAAGCACATTTCCCTAGTGAGCATGTTAAGTTCCTGTGATAGTAGTCATGGAAACAGCAACCATTGTTTTGAGCGCCTTCTGTGTGCTGTGCAGGGGCTTTATGGGCATTAATTCCACATACTCTTCACAAACTCTACTAGGCAGGTTATTATGATTGCCCATTTTGCAGAAGAGAGCATTGAGTCAGAGAAACGTAAGGCTGCCCACCCAAAATCTGGGAGTCATCGCAGTGACAGCCCTATCTATAACAGGTGGGCTACCTAGTATGATAGGAAAAGCAGAGAGACCTCCAATCAAATCCTATTTCTGCCACTCACAACTGATTGACTTCTTTTTTTTTTTTTTCCTTTCGTGGGGATTGAACCCAGGGGCTCTGCACCATTGAGTTATATCCCCAGTCCTTTAAAAAAATGTTTAATTTTGAGATGGCATCTTTTTTAAAAATTTATTATTTATTTATTTATTTATTTTTGGTACTGAAGATTGAACTCAGGGGCACTCAACCACTGAGCCACATCCCCAGCCCTATTTTGTGTTTTATGTAGGGACAGGGTCTCATTGAGTTGCTTAGCACCTCGCTGTTGCTGAGGCTGGCTTTGAACTCATAATTCTCCTGTCTCAGCCTCCCTAAGTGCTGGGATTATAGGCTTGAGCCACCACGCCCGGCTAAAATTTATTTTTTAAATGCATTTCAAGTCATAGTACATATATAGAGCTCAATTTTCCATCTATCTCTCTTGTTGCAAACAAGATAGAGTCATACCATTCGTGTCTTCATACATGTACCTAGGGGAGATAGCATCTTGCTAATTTGCCGAGGCTGGCCTCAAACTTGAGATCCTCCTGCCTCAGCCTCCTGAATTACTGGGATTACCAGCATGCATCACTGCACCTGGATCACAATTTTTTGGGGGGAAGGGTACCAGGGATTGAACTCAGGGACACTTGACCACTTGGTCACGTCCTCAGCCCCATATATATATGTCTGTATATATGTTATTTTTGGTGGTGCTAGGGATTGAACCCAGGGCCTTATGTCTGCTAGGCAAGCACTCTACCAACTGAGCTATATCCTCAGCCTCCCAGCCCTATTTTTTTGTATTTTAGTTAGAGACAGGGTCTCACCAAGTTGCTTAGCACCTTGGTTTTTGCTGAGGCTGGCTTTGAACTTGCGATCCACCTGTCTAAGCCTCCCAAGCCACTGAGATTACAGGCAGACGCCACTGTGCCTGGCTCTGGATCACAATTTTCTTTTCTTTTTTTTTTTTTTTTTGGTACTAGGGATTGAACTCAGGGGTACTCGACCATTGAGCCACATCCCCAGCCCTATTTTGTGTTTTATGTAGAGACAGGGTCTCACTGAGTTGCTTAGCGCCTCGCCATTGCTGAGGCTGGCTTTGAACTCGCGATTCTCCTGTCTCAGCCTCCCTAAGTGCTGGAATTACAGGCTTGAGCCACCACGCCCGGCTCACAATTTACTTTTCAACTTTGAGCCCAAGCTTCCTCATATGTGAAATGGGATGGCAGCTCCCATAGGCCAAAGGTGCTATTTGGGGGCCTAATACGAAAGGGGTTACAGAAGTTAGCCAGAGCTAGTGCAGGGCACAGTAGGGGAAGCTAGGATCCCCTCAGCAAGGTCAGGCAGAATCATTGGTCTGGCACCCTGCAGGTCTGTCCCCTGTTCAGGCAGGACAGAGCCAAGGACTGGGAAGCCCAGTTTAGCATCTGACCAGCATGAAGTAGGGGCTCAAGTGACCAAACCTATTATTGCTCTCCTAAGCTGCTATTGCCTATTCTCTCCAAACCCACTATTTTTTTTTAAGAGGAGGAAAAATTTATTTAGTGCTCATGGTTTCAGTCCACAGAAGACCAACTCCATTATTGCTCTGGGTCAGAGGTGAGGAAGTCCAAACCTACTCTTGAATTCACTACTTGCAACCTGTGTGAGCCTTTTAGGCACACATTTGACTGAGATTTCTGAAAATCTTGACCTTCCTCTGTTCATCAGGGACTGAACACCAACCAGGGCCCATGAAATCTGTTGCAGTAACCCTACCTACTCCAACACCCACTCTGGTCTTTGGCTTTCTTCTATCTCCTTGAAGGCACATTGAGCCTTTGCACATGCTGGTCCCATTCTCTGAGACACTCTTTCCTTCTGTTGGTTAATGTGGTGGTACAAGAAGTTATCCTGAGAGTGGGGAATTTCTGACCTGAAGCCTCCTTACTCCTCAGTAAAAGTTTGGAGACTCGGGCCAGGCGCGGTGGCACATGCCTATAATCCCAGAGGCTCAGGAGGCTGAGGCAGGAGAATTGCGAGTTCAAAGCTAGTCTCAGCAACAGTGGGGTACCAAGCAACTCAGTGAGACCCTGTCTCTAAATAAAATACAAAAGTATTGCTGGAGATGTGGCTCAGTGGTTGAGTACCCCTGAGTTCAATCCCCAGTAACCCCCCCCCCAAAAAAAAAGTTTGGAGAATCAATAGGGAGGGAGAGAATGTTGTAAAAGAGGGAAGAAGGGAAGAATAGGGAGGAAGTGCTCATGCAGTAGAGTGGGGCCCAGAAGGGAGATTGAAATTAATGACAAGAAAGCAGAGTCCTGAAGGCCTTCTGTGTTAAGGAACTTAGATCCAGTCCTGAAGTCAGTGGAAACTGAGCAGGGACAATTACAGTTTTGCCCATTAGTGTTTCCCTAAATAAGGTAGAGAGTGGTTTATCAGCACCGTTCTGAAAAATATAGCACCCAGAACCGAACAGTCCTCCAAGAATGTAGGGAGCCAGGTGTGGTGGTGCATGCCTGTAATCCCAGTGGCTCCTGAGGTAGGAAGATCACAAGTTCAAACCCAGCCTCAGCAAATGAGTGAGGTCCTGAGCAACTCAGCGAGACCCTGTCTCTAAATAAATTTTAAATGCTGAGGATGTGGGTCAGTGGCTAAGCATCCCTGAGTTCAGTTTCCGGGACAAAAAAAGAAAAATGACCTGTAGGCGCAAGCAAGGAAGATATCACTTCATTGGTTAAAGTGGAATGCTGCACTTCTCCTGGATGCCAGGAGGTGGCACCAACACAACAGTGTGTCTCCATGAATCCTTCTTTGTGCTGGGAGAGCCCTCCCTCAAGGGGCAGAGACCGGAGAGGAAAAAGGTGCGTGAAGAAAGGAAAAGAAGGGGCCAAGGGATGGACCTGACGGGGCCTGGGGATGCTTGGGGAATTTGGATGGTACTGGTTCCCTGTTATTTTTATTCGGATCAAACAACATCATGTTTGAGTTTGACTTCCGTTTTCACCATTATCTGTCCTGCAGTCCATCCTCAGGCGCCTGAAACAAACAGACTCTGTCTACCTCTTCACCTTGACTCTTTTCCATCTACAAGTTTTTTGTTTTCCTTGTAGTGTGGATGGAACCCAGGAGGGCCTTGTGCATACTAGGCAAGCACTCTACCACTGAGATACACCCCCAGCCGTCATTCTGTTTCTGACCCATTCCAGTCAGCACTAGGTTGCTGAGGTCCCTCCACGTGCATATTACTGGGGCCTCTTCACTTTGTGTGTGCGTGTGGGGGGTGCTAGGGATGGAACTCAGGATCCTGTGCATGATAGGCAAGTGCTCTACCACTGAGTCACATCCTCAGCCCCTCTGCATATTTTATTGATCCACCTCCCAGTAAGGGACCCCAGATTGCCTCTAACCTTTCCTTCTATCCTCTCTGGAAGGTCATGGGTGAGAATATTTGGGGGATGGTTCTAAGTTCTGGGCAAATTGCCGTGTGTGTGTGTGTGTGTGTGTGTGTGTGTGTGTGTGTGTGTGTGTAATTAGTTCAGTGTTTGCAGACAGCTCTGGGACAGTTTGGGCATAGCCTAGGAAGACCCTCATAGCCTTATGAAGGCACCTGTCATTCTCCAGCTTTCCAATTTTTGCTGGTTTCATAGGTACAAAATGAGATCATCAAGCCGGGCGCGGTGGCTCAAGCCTGTAATCCCAGCACTTAGGGAGGCTGAGACAGGAGAATCGCGAGTTCAAAGCCAGCCTCAGCAACGGCGAGGTGCTAAGCAACTCAGTGAGACCCTGTCTCTACATAAAAAAAACACAAAATAGGGCTGGGGATGTGGCTCAGTGGTCGAGTGCCCCTGAGTTCAATCCCCGGTACCAAAAAAAAAAAAAAAAAAACAAAATGAGATCATCTGTCTAAGTATTGTCAAGTTTTAGGATCTTCTCATGTACTTGTTAGCCTCTGAGTTTCCTGTCAGTTGCCTATTCCTACCCTGTGTTTGTATCATTTTGAGGTATCTTTTTCTTGTGGCTTTTGAAGAGTGCCTTAAATATTGGTCCCTTATCCCCTATACCACCTCAATATAGATTGAGGAAATCCTGGTCTATGAGCAGAAGCCCTGATCCTGGAGATTTCCCCAAAGGCTGAGTCATCCCTGGATCCTCAGCCCCATATTAGAGTGGGACCCCAGGGTTAGAAGATGGGAAGAGGGTTGGAAGTCCTTCTGTAAACATTGTGGTCCCCTAGCATATAACATGTATATTTCAAGAGCCCTGATTAAGCTCTCAAAGGTTTTTGGAGCCTCTTGGAGATCAACTCTCCAGCCTGAGATTTGAATTTTGAATTTGGGAAATTTACTCATCATCTATTAATTCCATGAACATCTGTGAGTACTTACTATACACCAGAGCCCATTTATAAACACTTTCCCCCCTTTTGTGCCAAGGATTGAACTGTGGACCTTGCTAAGCACAGGCATTATCACTGAGCTACTACCCTGGCCTCTGGTTATAGACAGTTGAGGTATATCTGTGGACAAGACAAGTCCTTGGCTTCTCAGAAGTTACCTTCTAGTGGGAGTGTCAGCCAGTAAAGAGTGAACAAATAAGGCAATTGTAGCAGAAAACAAACAAGGGGATAAAATATGGAATAACAGAGGCAGGACTTTAGCCAGGATGATCAGGAGAGGCTACTCTTAGGAGGTGACCTTTGTTCTGAGAGCCAGCCAGAAGAACCTGGGGAACAGCATTACAGGCAGAGGGACCTGCAAGTGCAAAGGTCCTGAGGTGCAAGTGAGCTTGGGGTGATGAAAAAAAAACAGAAAGAAGATCATGGGGGCTGGAGACTAGATGGGTGAAAGATAAGCAAATAGTGTTGGGGGGAAAATGTTAGGAGTGGTTAGGGACCTGGTCAGTCTGCATCCAGTAGGCCTCAGTTCAGCCTGGTTAGTGTGTGAAGTAGACAGGAGGGCTGTTTAGCTTCAGCATGTGGCTACTTTGCAGGGCCTAAAGTTTCTAAAACTTGGGGTACTCTAAGGTTTGGGCTGGGTAGCTTTGGAAATTGTTGTGTACCCAGAGGAGCTATTTGTTTTCCCTAATATTTTTTCTTTTCTCTCTCTCTCTTTTTTTTTTTTTTTTTTTTTTTTTTTTTTTTTTTTTTTTTTTTTTTTTTTTTTTTTTTTTTTGGTACTAGAGATTGAACTCAGGGGCACTCGACCACTGAGCCACATCCCCAGCCCTATTTTGTGTTTTATGTAGAGACAGGGTCTCACTGAGTTGCTTAGAGCCTCGCCCTTGCTGAGGCTGGCTTTGAACTCATGATTCTGCTTTCTCAGCCTCCCTAAGTGCTGGGATTACAGGCTTGCGCCACTGTGCCCGGCTTTTCTCTTTTTAGAAAACATTTAGTTTATCTTTCTGCCAGCCAGTCCTTCTCTGCTGCCTCATAGGAAAGAGGACTGGGATCCCTGATTTTCTAGAAGCCTCAGCTATTAAGGGCAGAGCCTCTCTGAAGTACCTCTCTGGCAGGAGCCTCATCATTCCCCTTGCTAAATCATTTGGTCATTTGACAAGCCTCAAGGTGGCCCACTCTGTCCTGAGCTAAGTTCTCAAGAGGTGGGTCCCATGAGACCCCTGCCCTAGGTGGGACAGAAACAGTAATGGGTGCATAGAAGTATAATGCCTAGATTGTGCTGTGAGATTAGATGGGGGTCGGGGTGGGGGGCTTGCTGGAGAAGGAGCAATTGAGCTGAATCCTGAAGGGTACAAGAGTGGCCTGGAGGTTCCAGACCTGCACAAGGCCCACATCCATACCCCTCAGGGCCGAGTGGTGAGGTCAGGAGAGCCAGGTCTGGTCAAGAGTACCAACGGGAGATCAAAGGGAGCCTGGCATGGGGGACCCAGTAAGGGCTGCGCTGTGGAATGTGAACAGCGATGGGGATGGAGAGGATGTGGGGAAAGCTGGAAGAGTTCAGCTGTTGGCAATTTCATGCCCCCTCCTCAGTCATTTCTTAAGGACAGGCCCTGGGCGAGGGGCCCAGGTGCTGATGAAGGTCAGATTTCGGTACCAAGGGAATAAAAAGGAGATTTCCTCTGGAGGAGAGTTCTCTCCCTCTGAGAGAGCTGCAGCTGCCCTGCACACATACTCCAGGATTAGGCCAAATCCTACAGCAGGTGGAGGGGTAAGAGGGGGCCTCCCAGTTAAGGTCCCGGGAGTGTGGGAAGTGGTGGGCAATTGGGGATCGAGTATGTATGGTCTTTTTTTTTTTTTTTTGGTACTGGGGATTGAACTCAGGGGTACTTGACCACTGAGCCACATCCCCAGCCCTATTTTGTGTTTTATGTAGAGACAGGGTCTCACTGAGTTGCTTAGCGCCTCGCTGTTGCTGAGGCTGGCTTTGGACTCGCGAGTCTCCTGTCTCAGCCTCCCTAAGTGCTGGGATTACAGGCTTGAGCCAAAGCGCCCGGCTTATGTATGGTCTTTTAAAAAATATTCTTTAGGGGCTGGGGTTATGGTGCAGTGGTAGCGTGCTACCAAGCGTAAGGCACTGGGTTCAAACCTCAGCACCACATAAAAATAAAATAAAGCTATTCTGCCTACAACTAAAAAATAAACATTAAAAAAAAAAGATTAAAAAAAATATTCTTTAGTTGTAGATGGACACATTACCTTTATTTTATTTATTTATTTTTATGTGGTGCTGAGGATTGAACCCAGTGCCTCACACATGCCAGGCTAGTGTTCTACCACTGAGCCACAACCACAGCCCAAGTGTACATAGTCTTGACTGTACTTCTAACTGTACCTGGACTTGGGAACACTTTGCCTTCATCCCTTTTGTCAACAGACACTTTTTTTTTGGTACCGGGGATTGAACCCAGGGTACTTAACCATGGAGCCACATCCCCAGCCCCTTTAATTTTTTTATTTTTTATTTTTTGGTACTGGAGATTGAACTCAGGGGCACTCAACCACCAAGCCACATCCCCAGCCCTATTTTGTGTTTTATGTAGAGACAGGGTCTCACTGAGTTGCTTAGCACCTCGCTGTTGCTGAGGCTGGCTTTGAACTTGTGATTCTCCTGTCTCAGCCTCCCTAAGTGCTGGGATTACAGGCTTGTGCCACTGCTCCCTACTCCTTTTTATTTTTTATAGCTCAGTGGTAGATGGTCTTGCTAAGTTGCTGAGGCTGGTCTAGAACTTGTGATCTTCCTGCCTCAGGCTCTCGAGTCACTGGGATTACAGGTGTGTGCCAGCATGCCTGGCTGTCATAGTCACTTTACTGTATCCTAGTTTTTTGTTTTTTTAGTTATTGATGGACCTCTATTTTATTTATTTGTATGTAGTGCTGAGAATTGAACCCAGTGCCTCACACATGCTAGGTAGGTGCTCTTCCCAGCCCCTACTGTATCCTAGTTTTGCTGAGTGCTGCCCTGGGTGGGAGTCTGGGGTAGTGAGCAAGGACTGTGACAGCTAAACTGGATGTGATCTCATGCTCTTCTTGTGGCAGCCCTTCCAGGAAGGTATTTTTGTCCCCCATTTTTAGATGAGGACAATGATGTTTGGAAGAGGAAATAAGAGAGAAGCATGTGAGGGACCTGTGCAGAAAGACTGAGAAAATGGGGTTTCTCCTGGGTAAGGAAGAGAGGAGGAGCAAGGGTTGGAGTTGATTTTCATTGAGAACATTTTTATTTTCCTAGTGCTAGGGATCGAACTCAGGGCCTCATGCATGCCAGGCAAGTGCTCTACCACTGAGCTGCATCCTGCTCTTCATTGAAAACATTTTTTTCTTTTTTTTTTTTTTGCACTGGAGAGAGAACCTGGGGCACATAACCACTGAGACACAATCCCAACCTTTTTTTAAATAAATTGCTTCGGGCTTTGCTAAATTGCTGAGGCTAGCTTTGAACTTTTGATCCTCCTGCCTCAATTCTCCAAGCTGCTGGGATTACAGGTGTGCACCACTGCACTCAACTTACATTAAATTTTTCAATTAATTAATTAATGTTGGTGCTTGAAATCCAACTTGTTCCCAAAGTGCAAAGCCCCCATCTCTCCAGTAGCATCTGCATCACCCAGGAACTGGTTAGAAATGCAAATTCCTAAGCTTCTCTCCAGAGGTACTAAATATAAACTTGTAAGGTGGGGCTCTCTGGGTCATTGAGATATATGCTACAGTTATAGAATGATAGCTTGAAAAAAAAATACTACCTAGTGGCTAGGGTTTAGGTCAGTGGTAGAGCACTAGATAAGCATGTGTGAGGCTAGGGTTTCTCAGCACCACACAAAAAAGCACATCCTCAAAAGCACACTCATGGGGCTGGGATTGTAGCTCAGTGGTAGAGCGCTTGCCTGGCACGGGTGAGGCCCTGGGTTCGATCCTCAGCACCACTTACAAAGCAATAAAATAAAGACATTGTGTCCATCTACAACTAAAAAAATATTAAAAAAAAAAAAAAAAGCACACTCACTATCTGAACAGTGCTTACTTCCTGGTGGGCGCAATTTGGGGGATCCTCTCATTACAGTGATGAGAGGCCCTGAGTAAGGGAGACAGTCTAGAAACTGACTGGGAAAGGAGAGAAGACCAATAGGCTGCCCTGAAGACTGAGGTTTGAATGAGCTCTGGAGAGAGTAGGCTTGGTGTTAAGAGGAAAAGTGTTCCCAGGAAGGAAAAGCTTATGTGAAGGCTCTGAGATAGCAGGCGCTGAAGGTCAAAGGGCTGGAACCCAAAGCACCAAGCCTGGGCACATATGTACTTGAGCATTTGGACTGTCCATCCACCCACATGTGTGGGCATCCTGCAAACAGACTTCGCCTGCTTCGTGCCTACCCAGAGCTTCTGCTGGCACTCAGAACTGCTGGGCTGCCCAGGGTGTTGGATGAACTTTGCAGTAGAAGAAAGCCCCTGGCCTTGAGCACCGACCCTCCTGCTCCCCTTGCCATGTGATCTTCAGCTAGTTACTTTCTCCTTTTGAGCCTCGGTGACCTCATCTGGGAAATGGGAACAATAATGCATTTCTGGAAGGGCAGCCATGAGAAGAGAATGAGATCACCAGCTCTGCACAGCCACCGGGTCCTGGAGGCCATTCCCTCCTAATCTCCATGCAATAACAGCTGTTGTTTACTAAGCACTTACAAGCACTCTGAGCAGGTGTCGTCATTCATTCCTGTGTTTCGGGTAAGGAAATGGAGGCTCAGGGAAGGTAACTTCTGTCACAGTACCATTCCTCTCACCCATGCACAATCTGACCCTTCCTCCCATGTGCCCATTCCCCAGCCAGCTGCCTCCTGTCCCTTGGCAGGGGCTTCCCACATTGGGGTGACTGCCTATCTCCTGCTGTCCTCAGAGTCCTGATGGATACAAGCAGCCACCAAGTGTCAGAGTCTGGAAAGAGGCCCAGTGCTTTTCACTGGCTTGGAAGACACTCAGAACTCAGGCAGACCACGGGGGCCAGGCCCCAGCTGCTGCCATGCTGCCCACAGCAGGCTGGGGAGGGAAGGCGAGATGGAGCAGCAAAGCTTGCACCAGGGAATTAGCAGCATCTGTCTCCTGACATGGGATGTCAGGAATGTGGAAGAGTCCCAGAGTGTGTGCCTGCCAGGGAGGCTGGCAGGGAGGGGGCACAGGGTAGGCAGCTGAGTCCCTCCTGGCCTCCAGGAGCTACCAGGCAGCAGCTGCCCCTGTCACTCTGAGTGACCTGGTCTGGTCTCCAATGTGCACAGGGCCTGCTGGGAACCAGGGATGTTGATCGCAGCTTCTTTATTGAGACCCATTCTCCACCCCCCGGCCCCCACCCCCACCCCCCGCGGTGAGGATTGAAGCAGGGGCTGCTTTGTGCATGTGCATGCTAGCCGAGTGCCTGGAGCCCCAGCCCCAAAGTTTGTTTTCTTGTTGTTTTTGTTTGTTTTGTTGTAATGGGGTCTCACTCTAATTCCTAAGCTTAAGGGATTCTCCTGCCTCAGTCTCTTGAGTAGCAGGGACTACAGGTGTGCCACCACACCAGGCACATCCCTCAATGTCACCACCATTAAATAGAATAATCTTTCTCTAATGGGGCTCTGGTGAGGGAGAACGGTGTGATGGCTGAGTCTGACATTGCAATGGATAATGGGCCATCATTTTGTCCCTACTCACCATTCTAACCTCCCCACCCTTTCCTTCCTCAGGCAAGTCTAAGGGACAAGCTTCTACTGCCCTGTGATGGGCTAGGTTGGTGAAGGACACAGATATTGGCCAAGAGCCTCCAAAGGGAGTCTCAAAGTTTGGGAGTAGGGCTCAGTCAGAAAGTTTGGGGGTTCCAGGAAGCCAGTACAGGAAGGAGCATAAACCAAAAGCTGCTTTGGGATGCTGCCTCTAGAGCCACCCGTAGGGAAATGGTGAACAAAAGGAATGCTGGAGACCTTAATCTAAGGAGAGGGATACTCAGGGATATAAAGCCAGTCCCCAGTGAAATACTATAGCATAACCTATGGGGACTCTCCCCCAAGCATAAGTATATCTGTCCATGTTTCATCTGAAACCCAAGCCCTGGAGGTAGGCAGGGCAGGAGCTACCCCCTCTTCTGCATGAAGAAAGTGACCATCAGATAAGTAACAGCGCTGGCCTCAATATCACAAATGGGTGCTTCTAGTGGCAGGAGTTCATCCTCCTGGCTCCAAGTCCAGTGTCTTTGCATCCTGTTAGGGAATACAGTTCCTGGAGGAAGGTGGTCAGGGTGACTTCCTGTTTTCTGGGCTGGTGTCATCTGTGAGATGGGGTGCCTTGGAGGAGGGAGAGTTTGCAGGGGAAGATGGGTAGTGTGGTTTGGGATATGGTGAGCCAGAGAGGGTATGGGGGAAATCCAGAAGGGCAAGAAAAGCTGCTCCTTTCATGAACTGTTGCTCAGTTTTCCAGGGCAGTCCCTGACTGAAGACCCAGCCTCAAATTCTGATATCCAATTCCTTGGAAACTAAGTGCATTTTCAGCCACCATTTCCTGAGAACCCATAGGAGCAATCCAGGCAGACTCCATAAAGGGTGTCTTGGTTGGGCAGTACTGTCCCAGGCCTGGAGCCTGCAGAAACAGGTCAGGAGAGCACCAACATTAGATCAGGCACTGCCTCTGGCTTCCCCCATGGCCCACCTTGAGGTTCAGAGGCTGGGGAGCAACAGTAACTGCCAGAATGAAGCCAAGGAAGATTCTAGGTTCAGAGGTCTGGGAAGTCAATCCCTCTGAGAAGGGAGTCTGAGAGCAGGACTATGACGGCCTCCCTCGTGAAGGACGATGCAGGCAGGGACAGCTGCTGTCCAGCCAGGCAGCAACCAGCTGCTGCCTGGGAGACTGGCCAGGGTGAGTTGGGATGGGTACAGCCCGCACAATCCCCAAGCCTGAGCCAGCAGAGCGTGGGAGCAGGCAGAGGCTGGAGCTTGGTTTCAGGTTTTCATGCTGTGTTAACGGTCAGCTTGGTTAATGCTGAGCAGATGGGGGAGGGGAACAAGCCAACTTCCTGGGGGACAGCCATGATGCATGTAGGCATGTGTGTGTGAGAGGGTACAAGGATCCCGCCCTATGGATGATGCAGTGTGAACATCATGAACACTTGTTCATACCATTTGCATGTGCAAGATGGTGCTGGTAGGATACATGGGCAAAGACAGAGGCACATCTGGGCTCCTGGGACAGCTAGAGGTGGATGCAAATGCAAGCCCTGGAACAGAGCCCTCAGTCAGTGTCACTCAGGCAGAACTCCCAGCCTGGGGGATCCCTCCACCCTATTCCCTGTTCATGTCCCTCAGGGGAGACACCAGGCACACAGAGGTTTATTTCAAAAAATAATTTATAAAAGGACGTTTGCTCCTGGTTTTGGCAGGCTTTCAGTCTCTCGGGCACCCAAGCCAATACTCCTCCCACCGAGATGCTGGGACAAGCAGCAGTGGGTAGGGGGACGTGGGAAAATGGGGTTCAGAGACATCTAACTTCTCAGTTGGTGCTGGGAAGCAGGGAGGTGTGATGGCAGCTCTGCACCAGGCGCAATCAACCCCTGGAAACAGGAACTGAGTGCCGAGGCCCAGGAGGCTGAGTGGCATCCTCACACTCAGGCCATTAGGCAATGGCACCATAACTCCAAGGGCAAGGGCAGCACCTTGAGAACAGGGTTGAACTTTGAGCTGGGAACCCAGGGCAGAGCAGAAAGCCTTATGTAGGAACCCCAGGACCCCATGGACCTTCCCAAAGTGGAACTAGAGATCTGGGGCAACACCCTAAAGTCAGGGGCCTGGGGTGGCCAAAGTCAAAAGCTGTGTCAGGTTGTGGCTGAGCCAGGGGGTCCAGGGCCATTGTTCATGCCTTCACTCCAGGGAAGGGGAAGGGTCTTGGCTCCAGTGGCAGGGGGTCGTGGCTGAAAACAGAGTCATTAGAGGAGCAGGTGCTGCTGGCATCCCCATTGGAGGGGGAGTAGGGTCCAAAGGTCAGGCGTAGGTCTAGGTACTGTAGGGAACAGAGCTGGTCAGTCCCATAGCCACTGGGAACATGCTACATGTCCATGTATTCAGGTGGGGTGAGGCCCAGAGGGGAGTGAGCAGAGGGAGGTCACGGGACAAGATAGGAGCAGTACCTCCTCAGAGACAGCCAGCAGGACCTTGTCCAGTGCTTCCACCAGCTGCTTGAAAGTGGGCCTCTGAGAGGGTGCTGCATGCCAGCACTCACGCATCAGTCCATACCTGGGAGACATGGGGTACAGAGAGAGTCAGAGAAACCCCAGGCCTCGGGAAGGGGAGAACTATGGGGCTCCTGGGGTGGATGTAAGGTAGGTGGGGCCTTCAGTGGAAGGGCACAGAATCCAGGCCAGGGGTCCCACCTGGGCTAAGAGAAGGGGTGGGGAAGGGAGAGGAGGCAGCCATAAAAGTTAGTGCTGCCCTCTTGCCCAGGGTCAGGGAGGATGAGGACTGGAAAGTGGCCAACGGTAGTGCAAGGCCTCACAGCTCTGGCGGGCAGTTTGGGGGCCGGTCCATTCGATGTCCCTCCCGCAGCAATGAGAACAACTCTTCCACAGGAATACCAGGATACGGGGAGCCTCCAAGAGTGAAGATCTCCCACAGCAGGATCCCAAATGACCACCTGCAGGCAGGACCATGGTTCATTCAGTAGGGCACAGCTTTCCTCCCTATTCCTGGAAACTGGGTTGGGGGACACTGCAGGCATAACCCACCACTGGGGGGAATTGAACTCTGGGCTTTTTTTTTTTTTTTTGGTGCTGAGGATCGAATCCAGTAATGCTCTACCACTGAGCTACACCCCAGCTCTTTTTTTTTTTTTTGGTACTAGGGATTGAATTCAGGGGCACTCGACCACTGAGTCACATCCCCAGCCCTATTTTGTGTTTTATGTAGAGACAGGGTCTCACTGAGTTGCTTAGCGCCTCGCCGTTGCTGAGGCTGGCTTTGAACTCGCGATTCTCCTGTCTCAGCCTCCCTGAGTGCTGGGATTACAGGCTTGAGCCACCGTGCCCGGCTCACCCCAGCTCTTTTTATATTTTATTTGGAGATAGGGTCTCATAAAATAGCCAAGGTTGGCCTCAAACTTGTGATCCTCCTGCCTTAGCCTCCTGAGTCACTAAGATTATAGATATGTGCCACTGTGCCCAGTTGGATGGGCTTCTTTTGGAGTCTGGTCCCACTAGGTCTCAGGTCTGATAAGAAGAAATTCTTTTTTTTTTTCGGGGTACCAGGGATTGAACTCAGGGGGACTTGACCCTGAGCAACATCCCCAGCCCTATTTTGTATTTTATTTAGAGACAGGGTCTCACTGAGTTGCTTAGCACCTCACTGTTGCTGAGGCTGGCTTTGAACTCGTGATCCTCCTGCCTCAGCCTCTCGAGCTGCTGGGATTATAGGTGTGCGCCACCATGCTGACCTTCAGAAGAAATTCTTGAGTGTAGAACACCCAGGGTCTTGTGACTGACTTTGGCAAGTGCCTTACCCATTTGTGTATGTGTATGTGGTGCTGGAGATGGAACCCAACATCTTGTGTGCCAGAGAAACACACTACCACTGAGCTATGTCCCCAGACCCTTTTTTTTTTCCTGAGAAAATTTGCAAATTTGCTGAGGGTCTTGCTAAATTGCCCAGGGTATCCTCAAACTTGCAATCCTCTTGCCTCAGTCTCCCAAGTTGCTGGGATTATAGGCATGTGCTACTAGGCCTGGAACCTTGCCCTAATTATGGGCTAGGACAGAGATAACTATTAGACACCTGGGACCCCCAGCTTCTAGCACTCACACATCACTCTGGTGTGTGTATACTCGGTCAAACAAAGCCTCTGGTGCCATCCACTTGACTGGCAGGCGGCCCTGGAGGGGAAAGGAGGAAGCATGGTACTAAGGACCATAGGTCCCTATGCTTGCCACCAGGCCCAGCCCCTGCCCACCCCCACCCAGCTCTGCCCTGCCTCTCTTACGTTGCTGGTTTTCTTATAGTAGTCAATGTGGTGCACACCGCGGGCTAGTCCAAAGTCAGCAATCTTCATCACATTGTCCTCAGTTACCAGAACGTTACGGGCAGCGAGGTCCCGGTGGATGCACTAGGGAAACGACAAGGTACTTAACTTTATTGGGATGAATGGCGAGAACTGTGCACATGCCGTCTTACAGTAAGCCTGGGGATGGGCTCGCCCACCCATTTTATAGAGAAGGAGGTCAAAAGTCAAGAAAGGGAAACCTAAGGCGTCTAACTCAGGGCCATCCCTTCTTTCTTGCATCACTGCTTCCCTTGCCTCACCTGTGGGCCAGGGACTGGGCGTGGGAGGAATGGATGTGGGCGTGCAGGGCTAGCTGTGTATAGGGGAAGTATGTGAAGGACTTGCAGTCATTTAGATGGGATAAAGAAAGGAGGAAGAGGTTGGAAGTTGGGAACATTTAATGTCACTAGCATGAGAGTGTGGAGGTGGTTAGAGTAGTCCAGTATTCAAATTGTAGCTCACACCTTCCGAGATTCCAAATACTGCATGCCTCGGGCCACTTGATAGGCGCAGGAGACCAGGGCTGGGAAGGAGAGAGGCCCCTCACTGCTCCGTGGCCCATCAGGGCTGAGGTCAGGACCTGGGGGACGCCGGGCCCGGAGGAACTCCCGAAGGTTCCCTTTGGCAGCACACTCCACAATCACATATAGGGGACCTGCAGAGGAAAGGCAAATGGTGAGGGGGCAGAGAGGCTGCAAAGGCTGTGGCTCTGTTTCCCAACTGCCCCACCCTCCTGGGTACAGACAGCCAGCAGGTTGTTGTTATTTTTCTGCAGTGCTGGAGAGTAAACCCAGGGCCTCACACATACTAGGCAAAGCACTCTACCACTGAGCTACATCTCCAGCCCATTTTATTTTGTATTTTGAGACAGAGTCTCACTAAGTTGCCCAGGTTAGTCTCGAACTTGCCTGGCCCCTGCCCCACCTTCCTGGGTGCAGACACCCAGCAGATTTATGATGTTCTTGTGTCGGCCGATCAGCTTCATCACTTCCATTTCAGAGATCAGGTCTGCCAAATCCTTGTCAGAGGCGTTGTCTGCAAGGGCAACAGCTGGGGTGAGGCAGCTACCCTGCAACTATGCAAATGAGTCTAGGGGGCGGGGCGGGGGGGGGACGACAGGTCAAGGAGCATTGGATTAGAGCTCAAGTGGGATCTGGACCTGTATCCCCACTAGATTGCATGGCCTTGAAAAGTCTCTTGGTTGGGGATGTAGCTCAGTGGTTGAGCACTTGCCTAGCATGTACAAGGCACTGGGTTCAATCCCCAGTACCTCTCTGAACATGAGAGTTGTCTCGTATGGAACAGAAGAGGAGATCACACCCCACTTCTCACAGTAGTTGGGAGGATGCAACAAGATCAAGGATTTGAAAGAGGCAGGCCTTCTAGTGAGCAGATCCAGGAAATGGGAGAGAGCGGGGAAAGCGCCAAACAGGAAGGAGGCTGTGTCTGGAGGGGTTGGCACTAGTCCCTAAATAGGGTGAGAGCTCCTGGGGGCGGGAAGCAGGCTGGCACCCTGAGGTCTGTCTGACTAGGACCTGATGTCCATCTGGCCTGGGAATTCAGGGAATTGCTGGCAGGGTGCAGCTAGGGGAAGCTGGGAAGAAGGCTGTTACAGCTTCTTTTCAGGAGGCTGAGGACCAGGGCCTTGGCTCCCAGGGCTGACCTGTGGCCCTGGGACAATGATGACATTCCCTCCAACAACACACACACACCAATATTACAAGGCATATTTCTCAATTCCTGCCTCCCAGAAAGTACCAGGTGGCCCCAGCTGTGCAAAGAGGAGGAGGAAGGGAGCAGCAGTGAGTGATTTGGGTCATTCTTGCAGAGGGGGTTAGGAGACAGCAGGAAGAGACATGAGTGGTCAAGTTCCAAGTGTGTCCTGCAAAACATCTAAGGGTTCCTGTTTAGGGTCTGGAACTTTTAAGCAGAAGAGCTATTCTCCTGTCCTAAGGGAGACACATCTAGAAATGGTCTAGGAGTACTAAGGGTATTTTTAGGGGAACATGGAAAATGAAATAGAGAACCTATGTGGCTGAGAAGGAGGTGTGAGGTTAAGGCCAAGTGACACAGGTTGGAGCTGGGGGAGGGGCGGATATCAAGCCCCTGTGACCCTGATGGTTAAGATTTATTGAACCCTGATGACTATGTTCCAGGCACTTTTCCATGAACCTCAGGGTAGGAACTATCATTTACCTGATGTAACATGGGGGGAAGTGACTTGCCAGGGTCACTTGGATAACAGGATCCCAAGGGGCCCCAGTGCTCACAAGCATCACTTTAAGCCCCTTCTGTTAGTCCCAGCACCACAGTGCCTCCCCCCAATAGGCTGCCACATGCACCTTTGAGCATCTTGACAGCCACAGTGCTGGTTTGGTCAGGCTGGGCAGGGTCCATGCCGAAGGCCTCTGCACGCACCACCTGCCCGAAGCAGCCCTCGCCTAGGGGCTTCCCGAGCACCAGCCTGGAGATCAAGAAAGCCCAGCCTCAGACCTCTGGGCATCGCTCTGGAGCCTATATCCCCATTCTCACTCTACTCAGTGTACCTGTCCCGGGGGAACTCCCACAGCGGGTCAAGAGGAAGGTCTAGATTCACGAGGCCAGCGAGCAAGGGAGGGCCGCTGGAGGAGAGCCGGACGCCTCGCACCAGGGATGAGCTTGATTTTCCCGAGGAGCCTGACTCCAGGGAGAACTGCAAAGTGGGAGACTTGGCTCTGTTTCCTGGGATCAGGCTGAGAGAGGCTTACAGGAATGGGAATGGGGGATGGGCACAGTACCTGTCGGCCCAAAGGGAAACGAGACAACTTTTGCACGGTGGCAGGCTGGCGGGGATGCCGGCTGTGGAGTGCCTGCCCACGATACAGCCCGGCCAGCAGCAGGAGCACAGCTAAAGCCAAGGAGCCCGACACATACAGGATGATGTCTGTATATCTGGCCTCTGGCATGGTTGCTGTCCACGTGAGGTCCTCCTCTACCCTCGCAGATGGACATACACATAGAGAAAATGACTGGTGAGTAGTCAGACTGATCAGCCCCTGACCCCAACTCAGTTCCTCATGGCTGCCAACACACATAGGGAAATCCTGAGAAAGCTGTAGTTATATCAGTCCCAGGTACCCATACCCCCAAGGGTCACACAGTCACATGCAGAATCAAACACACAAATCTTGGCTCAGGGTGTGGCTTAGCGGTAGAGCACTCGCCTAGCATGCACAAGGCTCTTGGATCCATCCTCAACACTGCAAGCAAACAGAAATCTGCACCCTGCATCCTAAACCTAGACCCACAAACCAAGACAGACTGCCCACCCAAAAGGCCAGAGCCCATTGCAGATCCATAGTGGGATTCTGCAGGATCTCCCAACTCCCTCAGGAGCTTACCTGGCAGCACTGTGAGCCAGGCTGACTGGTAGGAGAGGCCAATGGAGTTGCCTGCCAAGCAGGTGTACTCGCCTGCATCCTCAGCTGACACATTCCGGAGGTACAGGACCTCTACCTCTGAGCTGTTAATGTCTGCTGTCTGGGGGCAGGAGACACAATCAGGGGTCATAGCAGGGCCTAAGGCCACACTATGAGTGGGAGGGCAACTGGGGACCTCACCACCCCAGGTGGTAGAAGGATAGGATCCAGGTACTAGCAGGAACTGCACCTTGAGGACTTGTACATAGGGGAAGCCATCAGCTCCGAAGCTGCTGCCATTGATGACGATGTGCTTCAGCCACTGGATGTGGGGCTGGGCATCACTGTATACCTTGCACAGAAGCTCCACATCACTGCCTGCCACAGCTGTGGTGTTGGCTGGGAGCCCCGCCTGCAGGATGGGCCGGTGCGGGGACCGCTCTGGGGGCCAGGCCAGGATGTCAACCCTGACCATTGGCACCTAGAAGTACCCTGTTTATCTTCCTTCATCCTTCCCAGGGCTTAAGGGAACAACCTTCCTGACATGCAGCTCAGACCTTGTCTATCTCCTTCTTAAACCTTCTATGGTTTCCTATTGCCTTTGGGTCCAGGCTAACTTCTCAGCCTAACATTGAGAACCTTCTAGTGTGCTTCCCTATGCAATGCTATACCCCAGAGAATTACTTCCCCAAAAAGGCACTGCATTCTTGGCACTTAGGCCCCCCCTTTTTTGGGGGGGTACCGGGGATTGAACTCAGGGGAACTTAACCACTGAGCCACATCCCTAGCACTGTCCTCCAGGCTCACAACCCTTGTGCTTCTCTCTGGCCCACTGGTCACTTTGAGCTACTTGACTCATCTAGGACTGAATCCGATTTGTCTGCCAGCCTGGGTTTCCCCAAGGGCAGGACTGAGCTCAACAGTCAACATCCCCTTTCAACACACTACCTTCCCAGCCGAGTCACTCACCCAGCACATCCAGCATATAACTGTAGCGGATGCTGCCCCAAGAGTTCTCCACGAGGCAAGTGTATGTGCCACGGTCCGAGGGCACCACACTTTCCATCACCAGGCTCCAGTGCTGGTGGCGCAGCTGAGGGCAAAGGAAGTATTAATGTGGGAGCGTTAAACGACATCTACCCAGGAGGGCCAGGGCATGAGGAGGCTAGATCCTGTCCACAGGGCTCTTCTCAAACTACCTAGGCTCCGAGGGGGTCAAGCCAAGGACAGGGACCCTTGGAACAAAGAAATAGGGTCTGAGAAATATCTGAGCCCTGGGTTTGAATCTTTCAATTTTTAGCTCTACTTGTCTCAAACTCTCCTACCCTGTGCCAGTCTTTGCCCTCTTGGAATCTTAGCTTCCTAGAGCTGACTTTGGATGGTCTCATCCTGAGAATGAGATGCTAAGGCTTATTGATACTACTGGTCAATGAGTCTTCCCACTTTACAGATGGAGTTGCTAAGGCTAAAAGGTTGAATCACTTTGGGTGACAGAAGCAGAGGAGAAACTTGAACCAGAACTGAGGTCCCACAATTATCTTCCCCATGAGATATATTTACATTTGAGGAGACTGATGGGGAAATGAAAATGGGGGAGCAGATAGCCTTGGACGACAGAGACTCACTCGAATTCCTCCTATGCGATTTTCCCCATGGAAGTCCTGTCCATCCTTGAGCCAGCGGATGGTGGGCATGGGGTTGCCTGCAGCTGGACAGCGGAACTTGACTGTGTTCCCAGCAGGCACTGCATGCAGTTTCTTCTCCATGCGTTGGGGGTGTGTCCAGTAGGGTGCTGGAGGAGAAAGGGAGGTGGATAGTAGTTTGTGCCCCTGTGATGACCACTAGTTCCCATCCAGTAATGAGATGGGCGGTGGGGACATGAGTTTTTAAGAACTCATACCAACCTTGCTGGTGGTAAATGTGCCCATTCAAGGAGCCCCTGTGGGTTTTGGGGTCCTCATCATCATTGCTGGAGGTCAAGGAGTCTATATCATGGACAGAAGGAGGCATCTGAGGTCCAACAAGGGAGGTTTTTGTCCCCAGGCACCCTTTAACCCGGGTCAGACCCTCTTACCATCTGCAACCAAGGTGAGATTGTGCAGGACCGTCATAGAGCCACGTGCTAGGCAGAGGTAGTGGCCAGCATCCTCTGGTAGGAAGCTGGCAATCTCCAGGCGGCCTCTCCAGCCCCGTACCCGGCCAGCAGGTGCCAGGCGACTACCCTCCTTATACCAGTGGCCACCACGCTCAGCCCTCCCACAGCACAGCCTCACAGGCTGCCTAAGGGCCACAGTCAGCTCTTGTTCTTGCTGCTCCAGGCTGGGGGCCAGGCAGGGCTCTGAGGGCAGAGGGTAGAAGTCAGTGAGCCCCACAGTGCCACCTGAGGCAACGTGCTGCATACAGGGGCTAAAGTACCTTGGAACACATACTTGTCAAGCCACTGCCCCTACACACACAACACATACAAACACACACAACCACATGCTACACACAGACACAACCACATGCTACAGATGCTGCACACAGAGCAAACGCCACACTTCTAGGGCATGTCACACCCAAAGAACTTGGCACACATGCTACACACGCCACTGCACAAGACATACACACACAGGCACGTGCTATAGGTAACACATACAGGGTACACATCACACTTCTGGGGCACATCACACTCAGTGCATACAGCATACATGCTGCATGGGTGTCCTAAGCCATACACCAAGTACACAGAAACACGAGCACGCACACACACACGCACACAACCAAGGGGCTCACCACTGGCTCTGCAGCCCAGCAAGGCCAGTCCTCTCTTGGAGACAGAAATAGGTGGATGCTTGCTGGGAGCTAGACTCTGAATCTCAGTGGTTAAGTCCTGCCCTGCTGCCACCTTCTCAGGGCCAGGGCCAGGGCTAGGATCCTCTCCAGCTTTACTCAGCCAGAAGTCCCCTCCTATTGCCACGTATCCTGCCACCCTCACCCACTTTAGAGGTCATACCCAGCTCCGTTTCCTCAGAGGCCTCTAGGGACAAGGCTTGAGCCCTGGGTGCCCCCAGCAGGACGCCAAACAGGGCCAACAGCAGCTGCATCTCCTTCCTGCTGCTCTCAGGGACCCAGGCTGGACTTTCCACCAACTGCCTTCCTAAAACAGGAGGGAAAAGAGCTGCTACTACATCAGCCTTTGTTGGCACAATTCCCTTATTTTGGGGATGAGGAAACTGAGACAGGAAATGGTCCACAGTTTCATCCAAGTCCCCAGTCAGGCTTGGGGAGCAGGGCAGAGAGGGGAACCAGTTCTGCTATTGCCAGAGTCCAAGAAAGTTCTGCAGGGGGGCTGGGCTGGTCTTCCTGCTCTCCTTGGGTCCTGCTGAGACCCTGGCATGAGTTCACAGAAAGAATAGTTTGGGGATTCTTTGCTTGGAGGGAAGCAGAGATGGAGACATATCTTATGCTTGCTCTCAGCACCCATTATCTATTTTTTGGCTGAATAAAGGAATTTATTGCTGAAAAGCCAAAGGGGTGGGGGGAAGTAAAATACAACACAAGGGCAAACTTCAGCATGTGGATGCTATCTACTCCCAGTTGGACCTACTCCCAATAGTGTTACTGACATATCTACGTCCAGCTTTGGAACCCTCCAATGGCTGGGCACTCACAACTAACAAGGCAGCACATTCCAGGTCAAGCAGGACATTCTTGCTCATGCTGAACCAGAAATGCATCTTAGGGATATTCTGCTTTTTGTGCCCCACAGCTCCATCTGAGGCAACATAGGTCTTTTTTTGTGTGGTGCTGGGGGTGGAACCATGGCCTCGTGAATGCTAAGCATGCATTGTACCACCGAGCTACATCTTCAGCCTGGTTTTGTAAAGAAGGTAGATTCTAGGTGTCAGACAGTGCCAAGTTACAGACCTACCTGACTTTTACCAATTTGTAAGTCCCTGTCTTTGTCCCTCTCTGGGCCACAATTCTCACAGGACTGGTTTGAGGATAAAAGAGATAATGTATGTAGAGACTGGACACACAGAATGTCCACGCAATGTTCTCCCCATTCCTCTCCCTGTGAATGTTCATCAGTCATTGTAGGTCTGCCCTCAGCCAGTCTTTTTTTTTTTTGGTACTGGGGACTGAACTCAGGGGCACTCGACCACTGAGCCACATCCCCAGCCCTATTTTGTGTTTTTTTTTTTTTTTTTTTTAATTTTTTTTTTTAGTTGTAGATGGATGCAATACCTTTATTTTGTTTTATTTGTTTTTATGTGGTGCTGAGGATCGAACCCAGTGCCTCACTCATGTGAGGCAAATGCTCTACCACTGAGCCACAACCCCAGCCCCCTATTTTGTGTTTTATGTAGAGACAGGGTCTCACTGAGTTGCTTAGCACCTCGCCGTTGCTGAGGCTGGCTTTGAACTTGCGATTCTCCTGTCTCAGCCTCCCTAAGTGCTGGGATTACAGGATTGAGCCACCGCGCCCGGCTCCTCAGCCAGTCTTATCTTGTTCTAAAATTACTCCAGTCAGGTGTGATATACACACCTGCCTCATCTTGTTACCTTCTTCCAAATGCTACAGAAGATGTCTCTATGTTCCAAAAATAAGACTCAGAACTGAGTCTCAGCTTGATCAGGGGATGTGGTGACCAGTGTAGTCCCAAGGACCTACTTTTTGGCTATTTCCTGGGGCTGGATAATACCCAGATGGCACCAGTGTCTCTGAAGCAGAGCATGATTCTATTTATTTTTTAAATTTTTGTGGTACTGGGGATTGACTTGAGGGTCTCACACTTGATAAGTAAGTGCTCTACCCTGAGTAACATCACCAGACCTTTTATTTTGAGATGGTCTTGCTAAGTCGCCAAGGCTGATCTCAAACTTGCAATCCTTCTGCTTTAGCCTCCGGAGGAGCTGGGGCACAGGCGTCTCATCGTTCCTAAGCATGATTCTTAGCTGCCGTCCACACTTTTCTAAACTGGGAACCTGTCCAGGAAGCCCATCACATTGGCTTCTCCTTGGCCACTGCTACCATACTTCTAGTTCATTCTGCCTATGAAATCCCTCTCCACTCTATTCCATTGCCCTTACTCCCTATCCAGGGCTGGTCATGGCGTTCTCTTGCTTGGGGTCTTTACAAGTCTTCTGCCTGGGCTCTTTAGCCTTCAACCTCAAGCAGGGATTTAAACAAATACAAACCAGCCATGTCATCCCTGAAGCTTATAGGCTCTTAAGGAGCTACCTGTGTCCAGCAGATCCAGTCCACACTGTTCACCCAGCTCCTAGGCCTCCTTCTCTATCCTTGTCAACTTCTTTGGTTCCATTGTCTATCCCTTCAGCCCCTTTAGGTGCTTTCAAAACTGGACACAGGGCTGGGATTGTAGTTCAGCGGTAGAGCGCTTGCCTCGCATGCGTGAGTCCCTGGGTTCGATCCTCAGCACCACATACAAAGCAATAAAATAAAAGACATTGTGTCCATCAACAACTAAAAAATATTAAAAAAAAAAAAAACTGGACGCATTTGCTGTCTTGCTTATATCTTTGTGCCTCTCATTCTTCTTATCCAACTGGCTCAGATGCCAGGAGCCCAGCCCACCCCCAGGTTCAGTTGCTTTCTCCTCTGTAAAACCCCCCCTACACCACACTCTGATAACCAGGTAAAGTAGCTCTCCCGGCCCACAGCTCCAGCTCGAAGTCGGGTAGAGTTGTCCCGTGGGCTTTATTCCCACTTTCATGACTGCTCTGACCTTACAATCTCAGAGTCCTTGGTCGGGTCATCAGGGTTGCTGGCCACTGACCCATTTCCCGGCACATGCTGCCAGATGACATGACTCTGGCAGTAAGACTGTTCTGGGTTTTCCTTCAGCCTTCTGCACTCACGCGCTGGAGGCGCCTGGGTAAGTGATTGCAACTCTTTGAGAGTCAGTTTCCTCATCTCTACGCCCAGTGCGTAGACGGTCAGAGGCTCAAGGACGAGCGCGCTCTTACCAGCACCCGGTCAGCGCACACTTGGGCAGCCTTGGGGGGAGGTGAAAATCAGCGAGTCCCCATGCAGAGCTGTAGAGACAGCTGGCCCGCCCCCGCCCTGGTGGGCAATAAGTAACCAGCTCCGCGGCCAGGGTGCTCTTTGGACGGAAAGGGACAAAAGGCCTTGTGTGCCCTGCGGGTTACTGATTTACCGCCCCCGTCCACCCACCCCCGCCAAGTGGACGCCTAGGTCCCCTGTGCTGGAAGGGGCAGTCCCCAGAGCCCCGCCACGGCTCGCCCCCTGGTGGCTAGGAGCGCAGCCCGGGAGCTCAGCTCACCTAGATCCTGTGTGGCTCAATTCCCGGCACAGGGTCCCGGTTCACCTGGCTCCTTCGCCGCCTCGCTCCCAGCTCCAGCCGTCCACGACCCCCGCGCCTGGCAGGTTCCGCAGACTCAGCGCCGGAGCTCATCCGCCCCAGGCGGGAGAGCCAGGAATTTACCCGTTAGCGCGGCGTGGCCGCGGGCGGCCCACCTTCAGACCAGCCCGCCCCAGGCCCGCCCTGCTTGGACCAGCTCTACCCTGAGAGGCGGGGTTGGGGACGGCCCAGATCCCCGCCTATCTGGAGCCCCGCCCCCGAATCCTAGACAGACAAGGGCGCCCAATTTTGGGACCCCGTCCAGCCTACCAAGCACCCCCTTAGATTCCACCTCATTTGCTCCATTAAAGTTTCTGGCCAAGCTTCCAAGACCTAGTGCGCTACCTGCTCTATTCCCCGCTTTTCACCTTTCAGGGAAGGGGACCTTGACCTAGCTTGACTCCTTGTCTTCCGTGTAATCACCATCAGGGGATGGAAGAACGCCCCTTCGTTTGTTCTCTGAGCAACCTTCAGAATGATATCAAAATACAAATCGGACTGTATTAACCACCACCTTGAATTTCCTAACTGTTTCTGATAGCTCTTTATACGGATTTTGGCATGACTTGTCCCTGTCCACATCTGCAGCTGAGACTTTCTTTCACTTTTTTCCTTGCTCTCATCCTATCCCTGGGCCTTTGCTCATGACATTTGCTTTTCCTGAAAAGCAATTTTGTGTTTTATGTAGAGACAGGGTCTCACTGAGTTGCTTAGCACCTCGCCGTTGCTGAGGCTGGCTTTGAACTTGTGATTCTCCTGTCTCAGCCTCCCTAAGTGCTGGGATTACAGGATTGAGCCACCTTTCCCTTCTTGGTCTGATTAATTCTATCTCATTTTTAGGTATCAGCTGACTTCTTCCCGGAAGTCCCCTGGACTTGCCAGGTCTCCTTTTCCATGCTTTTTTTTTTTTTTTTTAATGAAAATAGAAGAACAGTGTGAAGTAGCTAGTGGTGCAGATTGTAGAGGCCCCCTCGTGGCTCCAATCTCAGCACCATCTGCGTCCTCATTTTCTCCTCAGCAAAATGCTTACATGATAGTATTGTGCTCAGGAGGTTGTTGCAAAAAGTAGGGTTCATATGTTAGTATGTGAGCTATGATTATTTGGGAACCATTATTTTTTTTTATCACACTTCTCAGAATTGCAACTGGAAAGCTAATTATGTAAACAGTTGGGAAATGTTAAGTTCCTGGAAGGCCAGAACTGTGCCGGCAGACCTTGTCCTTATATCTCAAGTGCCTGGCACACAGTAGGTGCCCTTCAGATAGTTTCACCCCTACCTAGCGCAGGACTGCCTCACCTGCAAACTCTTCTCTCTTGGGCACCTGGGCACTGTGGCTAAACCAGGAGGCCTCTGCCCAACTGTCACCCCTTCACCCTCTCACCTGAAGTCCCAGTCGTCTGTTCACATGAAGTCTCCTTGGGAAGAAAGCTCTCAGCATGGATCCCAGGCTCAGTTCCTGATTATGGCCTCTCAGGCAGTGTAATCATCAGTTCCTGGTTATGGTCTTTGGTGGGTGGAGACCCTGCCTATGAAACACCTTCCTTTCCATTGTGGTTTTTTTGTTTTTGTTTTTGTTTTTTGCAGTGCTGGGGTTTGAACCCCAGGGCCTTGCACGTGCTAGGCAAGGGCTCTAGACTCTACTTTCCCATTGTTATGCAGAGGAATCTCTTCCCACTCTCACTCCCAAAAGGCTAGTAGCATTTCCTTGCATAACTAAAAGGCCCATTAAAGCATTAAAAAATAACAATAGAGGGGCTGGGATTGTAGCTCAGCGGTAGAGCGCTTGCCTCGCATGCGTGAGGCCCTGGGTTCGATCCTCAGCACCACGTACAAAGCAATAAAATAAAGACATTGTGTCCATCTACAACTAAAAAAAAAAAAAATTAAAAAAAAAAATAACAATAGAGGCTGGGGCTATAGCTCAGAGGTAGAGCGCTTGCCTAGCATGTGTGAGGCACTGGGTTCGTTCCTCAGCACCACATATAAATAATAAATGAATAAAATAAAGATTCATCAACAACTGAAAAATAAATTAAAAAAAAAAAACCGACAAAAAAACTTTTCTCCTTTCTTTTCCAAACAAAAGAATGGTTTCCACCTAAAGATAAATCAGAAAATCACTGGTTAACTTTTAAAAACAGTTTATCTGGCTGCCTTCCTGAAGGGTCGTGCTTTGCTGGAGGTCCCAGGAAGAATGAGATTACTGGCCCTGGAAACTGCCTTCCAGACGGGACCTCATCAGATCTTCTGGACTGCTAGAGAGGCTCAGTTCTCCACCTGTGGCTCTTTGCTGGCTTCCTTCATTGAATATGATTACTGGGAGCAGGGTGAGCTGCCACAGGATTTGGACCCCCACAACATGGATATCAATCACATTCCAGGTCATTTCCCTGTTTGCCTGAGTCAAAGGTGAGCTAGAGACTTACATAGCTGAGATTCCCAAGTCCCTCAGACTGGCAATCCTCAACTCTAAGGCCCTAGGATATGTTCTTCACATCCATTTCCGGCCTGCTCCCACACTCACAAACTCTTACATTGATCCTCAGCAGAGTCTGACTTCTCTCCCAAGACCACTTACTCATTTGCTCATTCAATGGACAAGTATTTATTGAAGGTTTATTTTGTGACATGTGCTGTTTTAAATGCCAGAGATAAAGCAGTGAATTGGACCCCACCTGTAGGCAGATAAACAGTTACTGAAGAAAAGGAGAGATGTTGAGGGACCCAGGGAGGGGCACCAAGCTTGTCTCTTTTGATAGCATACTTTTGTATGTGTGTGTGTGGGTGTGTTACCAAGGATTTAACTCAGGGGCACTTAACCACTGAGCCATATCCCTAGTCCTTTGTTGTATTTTATTTAGAGATTTCACTGAATTGCTTAGGACCTTGCTGAGTTCCTGAGGCTGTCCTTAAACTTTTTTTTTTTTTAATGTTTTTTTAGTTGTTGATGGACCTTTTATTTATTTTTATGTGGTGCTGAGAATTGAACCCAGTGTCCCATGCATGCTAGGCAAGCGCTATACCACTAAGCCACAACCCCACCCCCTGGCCTTAAACTTTTGATCTTCCTGCCTTAGGCTCCTGAGCCACTGGGATTACAGGTGTGTGCCACTGTGCTTGGCCTTTTTTTTTTTTTTTTAATATTTTTTTAGTTGTTGATGGATTTTTTTTTTTTTTTTTTTGGTACCAGGGATTGAACTCAGGGGCACTCGACCACTGAGCCACATCCCCAGCCCTATTTTGTGTTTTATGTAGAGACAGGGTCTCACTGAGTTGCTTAGTGCCTCACCATTGGGGAGGCTGGCTTTGAACTCCCGATTCTCCTGTCTCAGCCTCCCTAAGTGCTGGGATTACAGGCTTG
>PVHX01017737.1:15995-39178 GCA_004024805.1 Geosciurus inauris | reverse complement strand
CTGGGACACTATGAAGGCAGTGATAAGAGGAAAATTCATTGCATTAAGCTCATATATTCAAAGATGTAAAAGTCAACAAATCAATGACTTGACACTACAACTCAAGGCCCTAGAAAAAGAAGAACAAAATAACACCAAGAGAAGTAGAATTCAGGAAATAATTAGAATCAGGCCTGAAATCAATGAAATTGAAACACAATTCAAAAAATTGATAAAACAAAAAGCTGGTTCTTCAAAAAAATAAACAAAATTGGCAAAACCTTAGCTACCCTAACAAAAAGAAGGAGAGAGAAAACCCAACTTACTAAAATTTATGATGAAAAAAGAAATATCACAACAGACCCTGCTGCAATGCAGAGGATATTTAGAACCTATTTTGAAAACTTATATTCCAGTAAAATAGAAAACCCTAGAGACACCGTCAAATTCCTAGAGACATATGACCAACCCAAATTGAATCAGGAGAACATTCATGACTTAAACAGATCAATTACACGCAAGGAAATAGAAGAGGTCATCAAGAGCCTTCCAACCAAGTAAATCCCTGGACCAGATGGATTCTCAGCTGAGTTCTACAAGACCTACAAAGAAGAACTAACTCCAATATTCCTCAAATTACTCCATGAAATAGAAAAGGAAGGAACCCTTCCAAACTCTTTCTATGAGGCTAGTATCACCTTGATTCCAAAACCAGACAGACACATCAAAAAAGGAAAATTTCAGACCAATGTCCCTGATGAATACAGATGCAAAAATTCTCAATAAAATTTTGGCAATTCACATACAAAAGCATATTAAAAAACTAGTACACCATGATCAAGTGGGGCTCATTCCAGGGATGCGAGGTTGGTTCAACATACGGAAATCAATAAACGTAATCCATCACATCGATATGCTTAAAAATAAGAATCACATGATTCTATCAATTGATGTAAAGAAAGCATTTGACAAAATGCAGCACCCTTTCATGTATAAAACACTAGAAAAACTAGGGATTGTAGGAACATACCTCAACATTGTTAAAGCAATATGTGCTAAACCTAAGGCCAACATCATTCTAAATGGAGAAAAATTGGAAGCATTTCCTCTAAAAACTGGAACAAGAGGGATGCCCTCTTGGAAAAAAAATTGGAAGCATTTCCTCTAAAAACTGGAACAAGAGGGATGCCCTCTCTCACCATTCTCATTCAATAAAGTCCTTTACACTCTAGCCAGAGCAATTAGATGAAAAAAATTAAAGGAATACAAATAGATAAAGAACTCAAACTGTCATTATTTGCAGACATCATGATTCTATACTTAGAGGATTCACAAAATTCCACCAGAAAACTTCTAAAATGGATAAATAAATCCAGCAAAGTTGCAGAATATAAAATCAATATCCATAAATCAAATATATTTCTATACATCAGCAATGAGTCCTCTGAAGGAGAAATTAGGAAAACTACTCTATTCACAATACCCTCCAAAAAAATAAAATACTTGGGAATTAATCTAACAAGAGTGGTGAAAGACCTCTACAATGAAAACTACAAGACACTAAAGAAAGAAATTGAAGACCTTAGAAGATGAAAAGACCTCTCATGCTCTTGGATAGGCAGAATAAATATTATTAAAATGGCCATATTATTCAAAGCACTGTACAGATTCAATGCAATCCCAATTAAAATCCCAAAGTCCTCTTTTATACAAATAGAAAAGGCAATCGTGAAATTCATTTGGAAAAATAAGAGACCCAGAATAGTCAAAGTAACCCTGAGCAAGAAGGTAAAGCAGGAGGCATCACCTTAAACTTTACTTCAAAGCTACAGTAACTAAAATGCCATGGTATTGGCACCAAAAGAGACAGGTAGACCAATAGTACAGAATAGAAGACACAGAAACTAATGCACAGAAATACATCTATTTCATACCAGACAAAGGTGTCAAAAACATACATTGGAGAAAAGATAGCCTTTTCAACAAATGGTGCTGGGAAAACTGGAAATCCATATGCAGCAAAATGAAACTAAACCCCTCTCTCTCACCATGCATGAAACTTAACTCAAGGTGGATCAAAGACCTAGGAATTAGACCAGAGAGCCTGAGTCTAATTGAGGAGAAAGTAGGCCCAAATCTTCATCATGTTGGATTAGGCCCCGACTTCCTTAACAAGACTCCAATAGCACAAGAAATAAAAGCAAGAGTCAATAAATGGGATGGATTTAAACTAAAAAGCTGCTTCTCAGCAAAATAAACTATTAATGAGGTGAACAGAGAGCCTACATTCTGGGAGCAAATTTTTGCCACATGCACATCAGATAGAACACTGATCTCCAGGATCTATAAAGAACTCAAAAAACTTAACACCAAAAAAACAAACAATCCAATCACTAAATGGGCTAAGGAGCTGAATAGAAACCTCTCAGAAGAAGATATACAATCAGTAAACAAATATATGAAGAAATGTTCAACATCTATAGCCATTAGAGAAATGCAAATCAAAACTACTCTCACATTTCATCTCACCCCATTCAGAATGGCAGCTATCCAAACTACAAACAACAATAAATGCTGGCGAGGATGTGGTGAAAAAGGTACACTCAAACATTGCTGGTGGGACTGCAAATTGGCGCAACCAATCTGGAAAGCAGTATGGAGATTCCTTAAAAAACTTGAGATGGAACCACCATTTGATCCAACTGTTCCACTCCTCAGCCTATACCCTAAAGATTTTAAAACAGCACACTACAGTGACGCAGCCACTTCAACGTTTATAGCAGCACAATTCACAATTGCTAAATCATGGAAGCAACCCAGATGCTCTTCAATAGATGAATGGTAAAGAAACCGTGGTACATATACACAATGGAATATTATTCAGCAATAAAAGAGAATAAAATTATGGCATTTGCAGGTAAATGGATGGAACTAGAGAACATTATGCTAAGTGAAGTAAGCCAATCCCAAAAAACCAAATGCCGAATGTTCTCTCTGATTAGTGGATGCTGATACATAAGTGGGATGGGAATGCAGAACACAGGAGAAATGGAGGATCTCTGGATGGGGCAGGGGGGAAGAGGGGAGAAAAAAAGGGGAATGACTATCGTAAAGATGGTTGAATGAGATGGTCATCACTACCCTAGGTGTATGCATGAAGACACAAATGGTGTGGCTCTATCTCGTTTGCAACCAGAGAAATGGAAAAATTGAGCTCTATATATGTACTATGACTTGACTTGAAATGCATTATGCATTTATATAAACAAATTAATTAATAAAAAAGATTTAAAGAAACTGTAAAGAAATGAAGATAATTTTTCTGAGCCCAAAGAGAAATGATATCACAAGACAACTTGACATTTGAAAATAAAGGACTTATGAAATACAGGACTGGGTTCATAGCTCAGTGGTAGAGGGTTGCCTAGCATGTGTGAGGTACTGGGTTTTATTCTCAGCACCATATATAAATAAATACATTAAATAAAGGTCCATTGACAACCTAAAAAATATTGAAAGAAAAAGAAAACAAGCCATATATCTTTGATTTCTCCCTGAAAAGTATATAATCTTGTAAAATTAAACCATTTTTGAGGCAGTCCTAAAATATGTGTGGGTTGGTGAGTAAAAATGTGAAATCCTGAGTCTGCACATGTATGTTCTCCATGATCATGCATGTTATTCCTCAGGAATCACACAAGATATGTCAAGGAAAATGGGGTAGTATTTGAGAATGCTTCACACATGGTGCTGATGTGAAGACCACTACCTTTTGCTAAAACTGTGGAGCAATCTTTCACATATTCCTAACAGAGTAAAAAAAAATCTTACATGCAGAGATATAACATCAAAACCTAGGCACTTGAAAAAAACTCACTACAGCTGAGGGTGTGAAAATAAGGCCATTGCCTGAATTCCTGCAAACTTTTACTTCTCACCAATAAATCAAAACTGCAATGTACAAAACAATGTTTAAAACACACTTCGGGCTGTGTAAGGAACAAGGATGAATCTTTTTGACCACTCACCAAGAAGGTTAATTGCACTTTTGTCCCGTGCTGCAGCTGCAGTAAGGACAGGGATATATTTGAATTCAATACGTGGTACACCCTGGGATATACTTGAGTGAAATACAAGAGAGAGCACATGGATGTGGGATGCAGAAGAAAGTTATCATGAAAGAAATGTGAATTCTCTCATGCTCAGCAGGTATTTTCTGTGATGATAAATGTCAATCTCAGCCTAATTCTTGCCTAAGTTACACAGACCCCCACACGTCAGGCATGGAGAATACTGCTCACAACATTTTTCATGCAAAGCAGATTTTCAAAACGTCACACCATTTGTTTTACTTCCATGATAATTTATTTGATTTCTTTTGCATTTTTTATGAATGTTAGTTCAATTTTTACAAAGTGATTTTGGGATTTTGGCCTAATTATGTTAAACATGCTGACCCATTGTGGAATGGTATGGTTTTAACAAAATCAGATTTTGATCATTCAATATTAGCTGTTTTCCCATTTTTCCACGTTTTTACATTTTATTTTTACCTTTACTTTTTATTTTGTAGTGAACAATTCTTGAATTATTAGTTTTATTTCAAATTATTTTTCTGTATTTGTGCATGGATTTGTGTCTTACTCAATGTTAACATTGCTCTGTGCTAGTTTATAAAATTTACATAATTTTATGTTGATCATTTAACCCATGACTTTATTGAACTAATTTAATTCTTGTTTAATTAGTGCATAAAATTGCTTAGAAACACTATAAAAATAGTATCATCTGCATAGGCTATTGGCTCTGATGTATAAAATTCTGTTTAATATTCTTAGAATGATATTTAGTAGACGTTAGAAAAACATACATTATTTTTTTCTTTTTCTAAAACTAAATTGTGGAGCAATTAGGTTTTCACCATTAAATATCAAGACAGGTAGTTCATAGCTTCCCTTTAGTGGATTGGAAAAGAATTTTCCTCTGGTTTTAATTTGCATAGGTTTTACAATAAATTTATATGTGATTTGCCAAAAGCTTTTCTCTATCAAAATGATTATTGAAACCATACCATATTGTCCCTCTTGACCATGGGTTTCAAACTTTTTTATGTTGTTATCTTCAGTTTGCTGGGGGTTTTGGATATCTTAGTCAATGTCTATGATGGAAGATGATCTGCAATTTCCATTCTTGTGGTGTGTTATCTTGTAATTCTGGACTTATAGAATTTGTCTTTTTTTTCTTTTATTATTAGAAGTGGTCATGAATTATTGTTAATAATTCCTTATTAAATATTTAGTAGAAATCACCAGTGAAGGCACCTTTTTGAAATGTAATGGTTATTTAGTTTTTGTTGCTTGATTGATATTTGAAGCTGGTTTTTTACCAGGTTGGCTTCAAATTCTTTAGCTTAAATTATCCTGTTTTAGCCTCACAAATAGCTGGGACTACTGGCATGCACTCCCATGCTAAGCTTTTCAGCTTCTTATAAAAATATTTGTAATTAAGTTAAATGTTAATGTTTGTAGGTCTTTTTATGTTATATTTCTTCACACCTGGGTCTATTATTGTATTTTATTTATTCCTGAAGTAATTTTAAAAACTGATGACTGTCTAGTAATATATCTATATATCGTTGTTTTCCAGGTTCTAGACTTTCTTGGCAATTAAAACAGAATAATGAGAAAGAATAATGCAGGGAAATAAGAGTTTGGCATTTTGTGAGTTCAACAATGTCTCAGGATGCCTTGTGCAGGATAGAAAATATACACTATTTAGCACTCATATTTCTGTGAGATAAATGAAGCAGAGAAGCTAAAATAAATTATAATTTTAGTCTAATTAGTGTTTCTGAGCAAATTGTATATGTCTTTACACATTTGTTTAATATTTAGGGTAGCATATATGTATATTACCATATTTAAATTAGGTTATTAGGGTTTTTTTCTTTTTGGTGAGTTGTATAAGCTTCATAGATTTTGGAAATTAAAATTTTATTAGATATGTGGCTATCAAATATTTTTCTTAATCCTTTTACATTTCCTTTGTCTTATAGAAGCATTTTTATCTTTTTTACAGTCTCACTTCTTTTTGTTTTTTCTTACATATTCCCATCATGATATATCCAAAACCATTGCCAACACAAATGTTTTTAAAAATTTTCTTTTGGAATATATATGGTTTTAGGTTATATCACAATGAGATATCACCCCATGCTTGTTCACATGGCTATTCTCAAAATTATAGTTGGTGACACATACTGCAGAAGATATGCAGAAAATAAAACACTTGGACACTCTTTCCAAAAATTTGCATTTGTATGGGCATTTAAAAAAAACTATATTGTTTAAGAAAAAACTTAAATCTAGAAATAACATATGGCCCATATATCTTGTTAAGCATATGTCTATTTTTCAGGGTTCTTCAGAATGACAGAGTTAATAGAATACATAAGTGTACATGTGTATATAGAAAGGGACTTATTAGATTGCTCACATGATTATGGGATAAGTTGTCCTAAAATTGTTGCCTGCAGGATAGCAACACTTGGGTAACAACTCAGTCCAGGAAGGCAACACTAGGGTAACAACAGTCCAGGAAGCTAGAAGCCTCACAATTTGAGGTTAATAAAGTAGCTATGGTCCAAGACAGAGAACTTTAAAAACCCATGTAGAGCTAATGGTGCAAGTCTCCATTCAAAGGCTGAAGAGTCTGAATTCAGGTGTCCACAGGTGACACCAGAAAAAAGCACCCATTCAGGAAACTTGGAGCATATGTCAGTGACAGCTTCCCCTGTTTTTTTTTTTTTTTTTTTTTCAAATCAAACCCATTGGATGGCACTATATTCATCCATTACAGGTCTTCCTCATGCTTTCTAACCCAAACTTCTGACAACACACTCTCAGACACATTTAGACATATTCTATAACAATTCCCTAACTATCTCAATCCACTCAAATTGACAGCTGAAATTAACTATTACAATAATTGAAGGAAATAAATTCACCTTTAAGAATATCTACACTCCCAAGTGTATGGCAATATTATCCACAACATAAATTTACAACAATGAGTTACTCAATAAGAAGAACCTATGATTTATTATACATAATATATACAGAGATTTATCATTGTATTTACACACAAGTATATAAACATATATATATATAATTTTTTTCAGTATTTTGCAATTGTTTTGAGACAGAATCTTTTAAGTTGCAGAGGGTTTCACCAAGATGCTGAGCCTGACTTCAAGATGGTAATTCTCCTCCTTCAGCCTCCTGAGTCCCTACCATTACAAAAAATGTGCCTCCACACCTCACTTACTATTCACCTTTTAAAAGAATGATAATATATGCTGAAATGGTGAGAAAATTTGAAGGCCAGCCTCAGGATTTTGGCAACATTGTCTTAAAAGTGAAAAATAAAATGACTGGGGTTATATCTCATTGGTAAAGCAAATCTGGATTCAAACCCTAGTAACTAAAGAATAATCTACCATTTGCAACAACATGGATGAGGCTGGAAAACTTCACATTAAGTGAAATAATCCAGACACCAAAATACATTGCATACTTTATGTGTGGAGTCTGGAAAAATAAGGATGAATGCATAGGAAGTGAATGGTGTTTATCAGGGAAATATAGTTAATAATAATCATATACTGGAAATTCTAAAAGAGTTGAATTCTGTTTTTTACTGAATAATTAAGTAATTATGTGAGATAATGAGTTTTATTATCACATAACAATTGTGCATATTAATGAGATTCAGTGTGATATTTTCATATATGTATACACATGTATTGATAATATACAGATACTCTTCTTCTACCCTTGATACCTCAGCATTCTCCTCAGCTATAGTAATAAATATTCTACTTTCACATAACTTTTATTTTAGTTATCATATATAAGAGATGCAATATTTTTTTGCATCCTCCAATTCCATCTATTTTGCTTACCCTTAGAGGATTTTGTTTGTATTTATGGCTGGGCAATACACCATGGTGAATATATAGCATACTTTCTGATGAATATGTTAAATTGCTTACCTACATTACTGACTTTTCTCTTTATGTGTATTGTTAAACATACTGTTATTCAGCTTGACATTACATAACAAAAGAAAGAAACACAACAAAATAATGAAGAATCTGGGTGTGGTGGCTCATACCTGCAATCCCAATGGCTTGGGAGGCTGAGACAGAAATTTTATAAATTCAAAATCAGCCTTAGCAAAATATCAAGGCCCTATACAACTCAGTGAGACCCTGTTTCTAAATAAAATACAAAAAAGGACTGGGGAAGTGACTGAATGTTTGAGTAACTTTGGGAGCAATCACTGGATCAAAAATTTTTTAAAAAGAATAAAAAATAAACTAGAAAACTATACTCCTTGGCCTGATTTTATCAAATTTAAAAGTAAGTCAAGGCATAATAAAAAAAAAAAACCTGTCTCTATTTTGCTTTACATTTGTTAATATAAAGATAACAATGTGCTATTTAATTTGAGTTTGTCACACAGTACAATAATTTGAGAGTGTTCAGTATATTATAATACATAAAAATCTGCTCTTGTAGACATAATAAAATAAAACATTAGCTTGGCATGGTGGTGCATACCTGTAGTCTCAGAGCTTCAGGAGGCTGATGCAGTGGGATGGCAAGTTCAAAGCCAGCCTCAGCAACTTAGCAAAGCACTAAGCAACTCATTGAGACCCTGTCTCTAACTAAAATATGAAAAAGATCTGGGGTATTGGTCAGTGGTTGAGTGTCCTAGGCTCAATCCGCAGTAGTAGTAGTAGTAGTAGAAGAAAAAAAAGAAGAAGAAATTGAACATTAGGCTACCAAACATTTATATTTCAATTGTTCCAAATATTTGGCCCAATACTCCCAATTTCAATTCATCTATCAATTTATTTTATTTTATATTTATTTTTTAGTTGTAGGTGGACAGAATATCTTTATTTTATTTTTATGTGGTGCTGAGAATCGAACCCAGTGCTTCTCGCGTGCTAGGCGAGCACGCTACCACTGCGCCATAACCCCAGCCCCTCATCTATCAATTTATAATTGAAATCTTTAGTTATTTGTGAGAGAGAAAGAGAAACAGAGACAAAAATGGTCCTGAACTTTGCCATCCCTTTGCTAAGATAGGCAAGTAATTCTGTCCATTGTAATACCCAGAATACTACTTATTTGGTCATTTCTCTTCAAGCAAGAAGCATCTTGAGGAGAACTGTTGTGGGGTTTGAATGCTAAAACGGTGGGAGGTGAAATAAAAGTGATATTTGTGGGTATGTAGATGAGGTGTGATAATTATGATATTTGACCAAACCCTACTTATGATAATCTGTTAAAAATGAATCCACTAAATTGTTTATGTTCTTACATATATTCTGTGGTCTTACAATTAAATATGAGGAACCCTATTCTCCATACCAAGGTAGCTCAGTATTGATTTTCTCAGGGTCTGCTGTCTCACACTTTAAATTACCTAGTGCCCTGTTTTCAGATCCCTTGATGTCATGTTTCTTTGACTTTTTAATATCTGGGAAACCTTTAAAGACTGAATAATTGGCAAGTGAATCCATATTTGGTGTTCCACTTCCAAGGATAAGAATAGACATTTTCTCTCTTTGTGGCCTCTACTACCCAGAAAAAAGAAGACATTATACACATTTTCAAACCTAGATGTTACCCTGAGCCAACCTGTAATAATATGAAAGTCAAGAATAAAATCCCTGAGGCTTGGGTTGTATATTAGTGGTAGAGCACTTGCCTAGCACATGTGAGTCACTGGGTTCAATCCTCAGCACTACATAAAAATAAGTATATAAAATAAAAGTATTGTGTCCATCTACAACAAAACAAAACAAAACAAAAAGAATGCAATCCTTACTAGGGGTGGTGGAATACACATGTAACTACAGCTACTTGGGAAGCTGAGTCTGGAGGATCCCAACTTTGAGTTTAGCCTCAGTAATTTGGTAAGACCTTGTCTCAAAGAAAAATTAAAAGGTATGATAATAAAGCTCACTGGTTAAAACAAACTTAGGTCTTATGCTTAGTACCACAGGGTGGAGATAATTTAATTTTTTTTTCTCTGAAGTTGTAGTCCTCACAAACAAGAAAGTCATTTAGGGATAATGTTATGCTTTCTAAAAAGAAGCCATGTTAAATGTTCAAGTGTTTCTAAAAATGTCTAAGTATTTTGTTTTTGGTATTATTGTCATTAGAATTATCTTCATAATTTTATGTTTAATATTTAATTTTCTTATGTACATAAATGATTGATCTTAAACTTTGTTACTGTTCTGAGCTCATTTGTGCTTCTAAAAGAATTTAGTGAATTCCTACCTTAAAAATATACACTTTAGGGGCTGGAGTTGTAGCTCAGTGGTAGAGCACTTGACCAGCATGTGTGAGGCACTGGGTTCAATTCTCAGCACCACATATAAATAAATAAAATAAAGGTCTATCAACATCTAAAAATATACTTTAAAAATATATATATTTACACTTTTAAAACACGTCTATTTCATATCTCCTTTTGAAAAACCACAAAATTTTGACAGAAACACAAGTAATTTACAATAACACCTTCTTTGATCAAAGCAAATATATTGGTGAGAATCTCAGCAAAACTATTTTCTACAACTCAGAATCCAAGAGAACAAGACCAAAACCTGCCACAAACACACGTTACCAGGCACAAGAAATGATAGAAACACTAGCCAGCAAATTTTCTGTTCTCCTTATAGAAGATAGAATCAGGAAAGAAATCCACCCATCTCCAAAACTAAAAACAAGTGTTATCAGGAAATCTATATCAGTATCAGACTTCCTCTTATGTAGATCAACATTGTTCACTGAAAATTTAAAAATGTTACATTTAGATTCAGAATAGTTCTTAAGGCATAAGTTATGAGTCATAGTCTAAAGCAAAGAGGAAAATATGCCTCAGGGCAGAATATTATATTCATTTTTTAAATGAGCTGCAATTAAGGAAAGAATTATAAAATATTAATACTTCAGGTTGGAGTTGTCTGACCAAGGTATTGTTGTTTCTTACATTAAGATAGTACCTTCAATCATATTTTGCAAAAGACCTGCCCAACTTTGACAACTACTCAGCTTTATCATCATTCACATTAGCTTTAGCGTTTGGTCACATAGTTAATTTAAATTGCAGAAAACAATCTTTCTTATTGTTGTTGAAAGAAATCATCACAAATGTAATTGCATAAAAATAATAGAAACATATGCTTTCACAATTTGAATGTTTTATGTATCCTGAAAATGGAATAATGTCATAGTGTTAACAGAGCTACACCCTTTCAAAAGCCTGTAAAGAAATTATTCTAGCTTCTAGTGACTGCTGTCATTTCTCAGCTTATGGTCATAAAACATTCTCTTCTTTTTTTTTTTCATGTAGCTACACCTGTCTTTTTTTTTTTTTTTAATTTGAGACAGGTCTTGCTAACTTTCCCATGATCTATCAAATTCTTGAGGCTGATCCTGAAATTGTAATCTCCCTGACTTAGCCACCTGAGTTTTGGGGATTATAAGCAAGTGTCACTGCACACAGCCAGAAAAAAAATGCTTAAAACAGTTCCATCCACTTCTTAGTGAAACAATTTATAAATACTGTGCCCATTTGTAAAGTAGTATGAGAAAAAAATAGTAGACAATAATATGGAGAAGAAAAGTGTTCAATAGAAATGTGGATAGGGAATTAGAATATAGGAATTTATTGTTACATGTATAAAGATGTTTTCTAGGGGGCAGGCTTCTGTATTTGATATTTTGCTTCCCATGTATTTAGACATTTAGGAGGATCCAGGCATCGTGGCAAACACCTGTGATCCCAGCAACTCAGATTTGGGCACAAGTTCAAGGCCAGCCTCAGCAACTGTCTCCAAATAAAAACTAAAAAGTGTCAGGGCTGTATTTCAGTGAAAAAGAACTCTGTGTTCAATTCACAGCACCCCACTCCCCCAAAAAGAAAGAAAAGTAGTCTTAGGGGGAAGAAAAAACTAAGACCCCGTATATACCATAGCCCCCTTCATGTAGAAAAATAACACATGGAGTTGTAATTTTAATGACCATCTTGCCCTTCAATCTACCATACAATCTGGGAAGGTGTGAGAGTGCTGGCTCATACATGCTCAGATAGGACTTCAGGTAGGGGCTGAAGATACACTGTAGGAATCAGAAAAGAGTCCCAGAGTCTACTGCTGACATATGCCCCACTTGACTGGCCAGTGTGGACTCAAGGCTACCCTAGTCCAGAGGATAAACCAGGCCTGCTGACAGAGACTACCATTGGTATTTCAATACACAACTGCCAGATCTCTCTATATTCAGTGCAGCCAATTTCAAAAAGCCTCATGCCCCAGTCTCAGAATGTCACTGCACAATTGCCACTTACTGACTTTTTAGGATCCCAGTGTCCTTCCTGTAGATCTTTCAGCACCTGCACAGCAGAAAAAACCTGACCCATTGAATATGAGAGGAGGCTAGAGATGGATACCAACAGTGGCAGGCTCCAGAGACAAAAGCCACACCAGATGATCAAAGCCTGCCCCTCTTCACTGGCTGTGTGCTTCACTGGACAATGCTTCCCTGAGGGCTCCTACGTGGACAAGGCTTATGTCTTCACCCCCTCAGACTGAGCCTAGTTAATCTTAGGAGTGAAAAAAATGACATAAAATGCAGAAATAAATGAAGTCAGAATGACAGGTTCTTTGCTGCAGCTCTGTTTTTTGTTTCTTGGTTGGTTTTGCATAGTCGTGCTGGAAATTTAAATCCAGAGCCTTGGGTCACAGCTAACTTAAAGCAAGCTTCCCTTGTCATGGTGGGATCCAGCCCAGCCTTAAAGACATTTGCATTTAACCTTGCATATAAGGCCTTTTTAATTCAAAAATTGAAATTTACAGACAAATATACAAATTATATATATCTTCATATTACTCATAAATGGAAATAATAAAATGACAATACAATAAAATTTTATTTAACTTCCCAGCTCTCTCCTCTTCTGAGGGAACAGATTGAACACTGACCTGGGAAGCAATCCCCTAAGGAAGCTTTGTCCAATGATACAAATATGTGAGGCATAAGTTTAATTAAAGTTTTTCTAGTATTCACATAAAAATAGTAAAAATTGATTTTATTTACATAACCCAGTATCCATTATGGGAATATTACAATTGTGAATAATAAAATATTATTAGTGATGTGTATGTATTTTTGAAAATGCACCCTCAAAACTAACTATGTCAAGGCTCCAGAATATCTCTGTTTACAGGACCACATTCCAGATTTAAAAGCTATGGATCCATTGATTTCAAAGAAATAAAATTCCTGACATTTCCTTTTTATGCTAGTGGTGAGGGATACAATTTCTTACCAATCTCCTCAGATCTATAGATTAGGAGAGACACTGCCCTCAGTGAGAGCAGAGAGAATTAACCAGAAAGTTTCCAGATGTTGATTTTTCCCAAAAAATGCTGGCCATGGTCCCTTCCATTCCAGATTTCAGACAGAAGCAAAATAAAATAAAGTTCCAGAGGCCCATGTGTTCAGATCTATCTACAGCTTTGATTCTATTTTTAAATGCATTAAAGGTAAACTCTTTATTTTGCAATTTGACCTTAGCCCTAGTGGCCAGTCTATGACATTATTCCTTCTTTGATCAGAGCCCAAACAATTAATAAGCAGGTAGTCTTGGAATCAACATAAATTATGTCACTGGTTGTAATGCCACACACCTTAAATTCCAGAAGCTTGAGAGGATGAGGTAGGAGAATCAGAGGTTTAAAGCCAGCCTCAGCATCTCATCAAGGATCTAAGAAACTTAGCAAGACCCTGTCTCTAAATAAAATATAAAAAAGGGCTGAGGATGTGGCTGAGTGTTTAAAAGCAACTGGGTTCAATCCCTGGTACAAAAACCGAAACATAACATAACAAAAACCACACAAAATATAAATTGTATCTAATTTAAATGTCCAAATACCTCCACCACACCATATGACTCAATTTTTCTTTTTATTTTAGGATTTGGTTAGTGATATTTATTCAATAAAATCAGAATTTCTGTATTACCACGAAATATATGTATATACACATATATTTATACACATATATGTGTTATACATACATTATATTTATATGTGTATATAAGTGTGTGCTCTGTGTGTGTGTGTGTGTGTGTGTATTGATTTCTGATATCTAAAAGAGAATGGACCACAGATAGAATTTGGTGGAAAAAAAGTTTACTTCTAGAAACTTTCTTGATAAATCTCTCTGCTGTCACTCAAGGCAGTGTCTATGCTAATTTCTGGACCTGAGAAGAAATATTGGTGAGGACTTGTATCCCTCACTTTTAGCATAATTTTATGCACACAAACACACCCCTCTCATATATCTGAGTGGTCATGGGGCTCCCCTTCCAGGACCCAAGGAAGTCTTGGTTCCAATCATGACAAAGACAGAAACAAACTAGAAATAACCTCAACCCTGTTTTATAAATCAGAAAATGATTCAGGTTTCTATGTCATTTTCTGAACATAAGTAAAATGGAATATAGAGACATGGAACAGAATTATTTCATTGAGGACAAAGTAAAAAGTGAGAAAAGAGAGACATAATTATTTGCACTACCTTGCATCACCAGGGAATAAAATCTGGGATTCAGATAAGAGTGAACATTTTATATTTGAGCAGGTGGATGACATGGGGTCCTGTTATGAAAAGTTTATTACATGCTTTTGGAAGAAAATTTATGTGAATGGCAGATAGCGATTAAAGAATTAGTACCTGCATGGTGTCTTCCACATGTTTTGTCAGCTGTGGACCACAGCACATACATGTATTAGTAGGGTCCATAAAGAACATCACCATCTGTGTCCTCTAAAGTTATTCCCATTGTAGAGGTGAGAAAACATAGGTTTCTGAACATCCAGTTGCAACTCATCAGCACACACAGAACTACCCAGAGAGAGATCAATATGAAATCCCTTTAATGCTCCACAAAGGCTCATTTGCTCCTGGTATAATGTATGTCAGTCTGCAGAAATATTATTTTCTCCCCATTTAGAAGAGAGTGCCTCAAAACATCCCAGGAGCAACACACTGCATTTTTCTTCTTTCACATTAAAGGAACACTTCAGAACAAGAGCTATTGGCCCAGATTTTTATATGTGCAAATGCTTGGAGATTACAGGGTGCAAAAAGCACATCATAGGCCCAGAGTCTGACTCAGGGAAGAAAATTATCTAAAAAACTTATAAGAAATTGAAAAAAATTTATATAACTATTTCTGAAAATAAATATGCCTTTTTGAATCTCTCTCCACAACATATCATTCAGTAAAGAATTAATTATGTGTGAATATTGCTAGGACATGCCAATTTTTATCCCATATGATTTTGCATTAAAATCCAAAATCCAAATAATAGGATGCATGATTCACTGTAAAAAACATTCAAGAAAAAAAAAAGATTTCAAGGAAGAGGATTGGAAGTTATAGTGAATGTGTCATAGAACAATTTACTTGCCAAATAATTTTGAGAATATATCTTCATATTTCTACAGTCACAGAAAAGAGAAATTTCTTATTTTTCTTTTCTGTCAGAATTTCCAAAGAAAATCCCTAAAATTCCAATTGAAATAACCACCAAAATTAAAGTGAACAAGAAACCTATAATACATAGGGAATGAATAAAGGCAAATAAAAACTTTAACAATAAAAAGTAAGACTATTCTTTTCCTGAAATCAAACTTAATCTGCATTGTTAGATCTATTTTTTATTTTTGAAGTCAGAAATCACAAAAAAGTTTAGGCAAGAGATGAGCTGCCTCCTTATATAGGATATATCTGTGTGTTCAATAATCAAAAAAAGTTCAACATCTTTAGATATTAGAGAAATGTAAAATAAAATCCCATCACAGATAAAATTAAATAGTATCAATTAAGATATAAAACAAATAAATTATAATAAACTCAAGGCATTAAAGTGATTATAACTATTTGTAGTAACTCTTTTGCTATTAAAGATACATGATACACCTCCACTAGAAACAGACTTACTGAAATCACAATCACATGTGACCATGATAACACATTTTTGGTCACACTATAGTCAATTTAAAAATAGTATCAAACACCATGTTTAAGTTTCATATGAGAGCCATATGCATGTGTTATTTCCCATGTATATATGTCTAAAATAAAAATATATATAAACTACGAAAAAATAAAATCATCAGAAGCCCATAAAGACACAATTAAACATCCCATGTGTAGGTGATAAAACTCATTACTACCAAGATGACAATTTTTCCTCAAATTAACCTATGATATTTGCCAACAAAATTTCTATGAATTCTATGAATATATCAATAAATTTTACCTTTATGTGTATCCACAAAGCAGTAACTACAAACAAAAAAACTACAAACAAACAGAAGGAAGACAAAGGAAGTTAGAAAGAAGGAAAGGGGGCTGGGATTGTGGCTCAGTGGCGGAGCGCTTGCCTCGCATATGTGAAGCACTGGGTTCGATCCTCAGCACCACATAAAAATAAATCAATAAAGATATTGTGTCCACCTACAACTAAAAAATATTTAAAAAAAAAAAAAAGAAAGAGGGAAAGTACAGGGTACTGAGGTGAAGCAAATTATATTTCATGCTTGTATGTTTATATCAAAATGAACTGACATTATGTATATTTATAATGCACTAATAAAAATTCAAAATGCTTTACTTTTAATGAAAGAAACCAAAGGGCACAATTCTGAAATTTATCCACAAAGTTAAATATATTGAAAAAACTTAGCCAAGAAACTTTTGAGTTATAAGAGCAAAAAAAGTACTTTTTACCTAACATGTATATTAAGAAATTATACTCTTAACAATTATAAAGAAATCACAATATAAACAAAGTCCATACACAAATCCATGTGTATGTAAAAATTATGTACTTAACTGTAATAGAAAAGTCTATATAAATCAAACCATAACAATGCCAATCTCACAACTTAGCTAGACATCTATCAAAATAAAACAATAAAAAGTACCCCACATATATCTCAGTGGTAAATCATCCTTCTGTTCAAATACAAAAAAAGAAAAAAAAAACCACCACCACCACCAACAACAACAAAAAACTATCTCAGGAAATCTCTATTGACCACAGCTCCTCTCATGTGGGAAAAAGATACTTGGAGATTTGATTCTTATAATTTTTTCCACCTGTCAATTGACACACACTCTGGGAATACTCTGGGCTGCCCGCACACACCTGGCCAGAGTGATCTTGAAGCAGGGTCTGAGGAGACCTTGAGGGGATGAGAAAGTCTGCAGGGGGTCTCCACCATGGACATGCTCCCCACCTGACTGGCCAATGGGACTGAAGAGGCACTGCCCCTGAGGAGGGCTCAGGCTGCAGACCCCAGAGAATGCCTGGAGTCCAGGTCTGCCAGCCCCTGCTCCCACCACAGCCAGTCCTGCTGTTCCAAAGGTCTCCCTGCCCAGGTTCAAAATGCCACTGCACACTCACCATATCCTGGTGCTCAGGAGACAGACCTGCTCCCTAGGAATCTTCAGCACCTGCACAGCAGAGCAACCTGGGACACTAAGTATGGGAGTGAAGCCTAGAGGCGAATCACAGAAATGCTGGCATGGAGGACTGGAGGGGGGGGGAAGCCCCAGCCAGTGTGGATGCCCGCCCCCTTCTCCCTGGCTGTGTACAGGATTGGTCAGTTCTCACCATGATCTCCTGATTGGTCAGGGCTTCAGCCTATGCCCCAGTCTGAGCTCAGTGTGTCTTCATTTTGAGTGTCAGGATAATATACATTCCAAACATGGTGAGGCCAGAATGACAGATTCTTGGTTGCAGGTTTTTTATTTTTATTTTTATTTTTTCCCTTTTGAGGTCTAGGAACTGAGTTTAGGGTAGGGTGACCAGAAATCTAAGTTCTTTGGGGTTCTAATGCTAAAAAATTTAAGTCATTTCTTCAAAGTTTAATCACCTGGACCATTTCCTATAAGATGGAAACCCACAACATCTTTTAGGGTTTCTGACTTGTTATCTGTTTATCTGTGTGAAATTATACCAATAGAATTGGACTTTTGGCCCCTTGGGAAGTGGTCAATGCCACTACCACATCGATAAGTCTCACAGCAGGCCTGGGACGTGCTGTGGAGAACACTTGAACCTGTATTGGCAACACTGGAACCTGATTTTACTCCAACTGAGTTTAATCTATATCTTGAGTCCACATTGCAGCTGGCCACAGAATATGGTGATTGTCACAGAAGAGAGGCCTAGAAAAGTGCAAATCTGTGTAAGACCTAGCTGCACCTGGTCTCCCTAGCTGGCTGGTGGGCCAGTTCTTGAAAGAAATACCTGTGGTGGCCACATGATGGTAGACCTGAACAAACCAATGCTAACCTGGTTGCACAGCAGAGAAAGTTGTTTTCTAACAGCCCCACTCCAAGACAAGAGAAAGGAACTGAGTTGTGAAAAGAATGCTGGATTCTCAGTCAGTAGAACTGGATTCAAATGCCACCCATATCTCTAGCAGCTGTGCTATAGGCTCAGTGTTCTCATCAGGCAAATGGGAAAAGGCTGCCTCCAGTATACCATATTGAACAATAGGTCAAAAGAATGCACCTTCCACTAACCTATTCTCTGTCTGACTCTTCCTCAGAGAGTTTCACAGCAACAGCCAGCAAACCATGACCCACAGGCAGAACTGGCCTTTCTGGTTTACGCTTGAAGTTTATTGGAACCCAGCCATGTCCATTTATTTACTGTATGTAGATGCTGTTTTGCATCAAAGTTGAGAAGTGGTGGCACAGACATTATGACCACCCCCAAAAACCTAAAATATGAGCTTTCTGGCCCTTTGTGGTAATTTTCCCACTTCTGGTCTAGAGGGAGAAAAAAGAGCAGAAAGGCTGAAGACCGTGCCCCATCAAACCCTTGTGCCATGGTTTAGATGGATGTTCCACCAAAGTCCCTGTGCTGAGGGCATGATCTCAGTCTGTGGTGCAGCTGGGAGGTGGCAGAACCTTTAGGATTTGGAGTCTAGTGGGACCAATTTGGGTCTTTGTGGTGTGTTCTTGTGGGGTGTACTTAGTCCTTCATCCATTTTCTGTTTCTCAGTTTTGCTTTCTGGCTGCAATAAGATGAGCAGGTCCTTGCCACACACTCTTGCCATGTTTTGCCACACCACAGGCCCAGAAGCAGTGAAAAGGCAGTTTTCCAGGCCAGGAAAACCAAACACTGAAACCTATGAAGTGGTGAGACAGTATAAACTCTTCTTTTTAAGTTGATTATCTCAGGTATTTTTTCATAGCAATGAAAAGTGACTAACACATCATTTTTACCCTATCTAGTTTGGGTGGTGACTGACTCTAGAATGTTTGAGGACTAGGGAAGATGCCTGTTAGTTCCTGGTATCTCTGTTGTACCATAGCCTCAAAATGAAGCCTTAGTTGATACTATGGTCAACACCTCACACACAGTTGGGGACACTAATTTATTTTCTGAACTACTCTAACTCTAAAACATAGATCTTTAGAGTTGAAGTCCATTATGGGACCACATTTGCCTCTACAAATATAGAATTTATTTTCTGGAATATATTTTAGGCCTTTCCTCAACTTCTTTCTTTTAGCTCTTGCATGGGAAAGGTACTATACCTATTTGTAGGACACTTGGGGAGAAATAAAACCAAACAAATAAGTCTTTTACTCTGTAGTGCCTATATTCTGTTTGGAAATATACACATAAAATAAGACTTGTAGAAATGGGTATCAAGTGAGTTTTTATTACTCATAGTGAGGTCTGGAGACCAACAGCTACAAGGTCCCCCAAGAGTTGGTTGAAAGTTAAGGATAACAAGCCCACCACAGACATACTAATTTGTAATCTGCATTTTAACAAGATGGTTGATGAGGATGTGTGTCAGATGGTTCCTCTGGAAACATGCAAGTGGTGTATATAAAGCTATTGACTTTCTGAAAAACAAATACAAATGGGGTTGGGAACAGTGTGGGAAGCTTCAGCTTATGATGCATCTCTGACAGGTAAAAAAAAAAAAGAGAAGGGAAGGATTTGGAAAGAAGAGTCTAGCATATGAGTTCACTTCTGAACTGTGAAGGTTAATCCATGTCAAGGCTAATCCATGTGAGAGTTTAAATAAACTTGAATGGCATCCCTTGGTATCTGTAGGGATTTGTTCCAAGATAGCTACACCCTCCTCAGGTATTGAAAATCTGTCCCTTATACAAAATAATATAGTATTTGCAGAGAATGTGCACACATCCTCCCACATAATTTAAATTATCTCTAGATGACTTAGAATGTTTAATACAAAGTAAATGCTATGTAAATAGTAATTCTACAGCAGTGTTTAGGGAAAAGAAACAAGAAAAATCTGTATATATTCAATACAGACGCAATTATGTTCTGAATATTTTCCATATTTGGTTGGATGCAGAACTGAGAGCCAACTATAATCATTTCCATGATGCAAACCATACATCTCTATAAGTCTCTTACCCTTTTCTTTTTATGTACCATGGATTGTACCAATGGGTGCTCTACACTGAGCCACATCCCCAGCCACTTGTAGTTTTTATATTAGGGTCTCATTAAGTTGCTGAGGTCCTTGCCAAATTTCTGCAGCTGGCTTGTGGACCTCCTGCCCTAGCCTCTCAAGCTACTGGAATTATAAGCCTGGGCAACTAGGCCCAGCTGTTTCTTGTTTAATTTTGCTTTATAAGCCTTATAACTTGCATGTGGGCAACACATAAATTGTTTAAAAATTTGAATTTAATAATGGGAAGGAAGGAGAGAAAGGAAAGGGGAAATACTGAGGAATGGCAGTAACAAAATTGAATTATAAATCATGTGCTTCTTCCCAGGGAATGATGGTTTTAACAGTTAATGAAGTATGAGAAGATCTATTCAACTTCAGTACTTCTGGTTCTCCCAGGCTTCTGCAAGACTCTAGCTTTAGCTGGAGTGGTGATGCACACCTCTCATCTCAACAGGAGGCAGGAGGATCACAGTTTCAAATTTAGTCTCAGTAAGACTCTAACTAACTTAACAAAATCCTGATTTAATATAAAAAAATAAAAATGGGGATGTGGCTCAGTGGTAGAGTGCCTCTGGGTATCTCCCCAGTTCCAAAAGAAGAAGAAAAAGAAAAAAAGACACAGTCCTTGTAGCACTCAGACAATTTTTCCTGTAAGTCTGAACAATGGCATCATTTTTAAAAAGTTTCTAATATAGTAATAGCTATAGTTACTGAGTGTTCACCATCAGCTATGAAGCACCAAGTGCTTTAATATGCACTTTAAAACAAATTCAATTTAAAGATGAGGAAAACCAATGCATATGAGGTCAAACAACTTGCTTTATATCACAGAGTTAATAAAGGATAATATGAAGGTACAAATTGAGGACTGTTTTACATCTCTGCATTTTCCCATAACTACTGAGTATTTCTGTCTTCTAAGGGCTTGTTCATAATGATCCCTCCTCAATACTGCTACTTTGCACATTTTAAGTCTTTAGGAATGGCTCAGAGACCACAAGAAGCAAGCACCAGAGCAATATGAGGGGAACCAAAGACAGAAAAGGCCATGATTATGCTGGCACCTACTTCCCAGAAAGTCCACCCCTAGCTCAAAGTTGATGTCTGTGGCCTCAGCTTAATTATTAGCAGCTTCCCCTTTCACTTAGAAAGTGGCCAGGCTGGGAAAATAAACTATTATCTCAGACTCAAAACTTTGGGAAGGACATATACAAATAAAATAAGAAATAAAAGAAATTTCTGGAGCTAACTCTTGTGGAAATTGCCTGCTGCTACTCTGGAAAGCATGATCAATCATAATGCATTGAAATGCATTGTGTATTTCAAGTAGCTAGAAGAGGGGATTTTAAATGAAAGCAGCATAAAGAATTAATACAATTTAATTTGATGGATATTCTATTACCCTGATTTTTATCACTACCAAAAATACACATGACTCCAACCATTACATTGTAACTCATGAATATGTATATTTATTATGTTGATTGAAAAAATAACTTGGCATATTACATCTGATCATTTAAATTCTTAGGTATCAAGTTCTTAAACTTTCTCTAGATTATAAACTAGAGTATTTATCTGTAGTTCAAATACACAACATCTTGGTATGCATCATCACACCCACAAATTTAGGGGCCCTGATGGTCAAAATTCATATTTGAAATTGTGTTTAAAATCATATCACTCCCTGTTTTCAAGTACAAGTGTGTGTGTGGTTATGTAATGTTTTACTTTTTTTTTTTTTTTTTTTTGATACTAGGAATTGAACTCAGGAGCAACAAACACTGAGCCACATCCCCAGTGCTTTTTAGCATTTTATTTTGAGACCTCTATATTGCTTAGGGCTTCACTAAGTTTCTGAGTCTGGCTTTGAACTTTTGATCCCTCTGCCTTGGCCTCTCGAGTCATTGGGTTTACAGGTGTGAGCCACTGCCACTGGCTGTATTTTATATTCTGACTTTAGTCTATTTACTTATTTATTTATTTTTCCAGGGCCTTGCATATGCTAGGCAAGTGGTATACATGTAAGAAATACCCACAGCCCTACCTATTTATTTTCAATTTGTCCTGCGAGTACACCTAATAAAAAAAGAGAGACTTGTTAAATCTTATTCTAATTGCACAGTTTAAGTGTTTACACAACTGATTAATGTGTACATTTAATGGAGTTAGTAGAGTCCCATATTATAAAATTATTTCCAGTTACCTGTGCATACTATAGCTAATCAATAAGTAATCTTGAAAATGAGAGTGTGATTACATAAATCTTACCTACTTAACTAAGGTATTTGGGTTAAAAAAATTGAGATGGCCAGGCACAGTGGCCCATGCCTGTAATCCCAGCAGCTCAGGAGGCTGAGGCAGGAGAATCACAAATTCAATGCCAGCCTCAGCAACAGTGAAGTTCTAAGCAACTTCATGAGATCCTGTTTCTAAATAAAATACAAAATAGGGCTGGGGATGTGGCTCAGTGGTTGAGTGTCCATGAGTTAAATCCCCAGTATCCTCCCCAAAATGATAATAATAATTAAGGTGTACTGACTTATCATTGTGAAGAAAATTTCTTCTCCATGTTTTTTTTTT